>CM071716.1:54221732-54232005 GCA_036630335.1 Physaria fendleri | reverse complement strand
ATTTATTTTCACTTTCAAAAATAATAATAAATCTATATGCATGTATATGTAATAGTAGAATCTCTTAAATTGGAGGAGCATCAAGAGGAGTGAAAACCCTGTGGCGGCAAGTAGGATTACAAGGGTATGGGCAATCTATCTTCTGAAACAATTTTCTGTCATAAACCCAATCTCCAACAGCTTTTGCTATTGTCTGTAAATTAAGACAGAAACAAAAGATCATAAGAACCAAAAAACACATACATTGATTCTAATGATCTTTGGTCTTTATTTTTTTGCCAAAGTTTTTACCGTTCGGTTTAGAATTGGAGAATCTTGCCAGAACCATGAAGTTTGTGTCTCGGTTTGGCAATGAGTGTAGCAAGAATCTATGAACATTCCTCTTGATGAGGATCTTCCTAAAAGCAAGAATCTATGAACATTCCTCTTGATGAGGATCTTCCTAAACCTATAACCGCGCTCAAGAATTCTAACCTGAAATCTAAAAGAACATAAAACCCGGAATTATATGCATTGGTGCTAAGAAAGGATGAGATGTTAAGTTAACGTTCTGAGGCTTTACCTTGCATAACTTTGAGCTGGCTTGGATGGCAATTCTTGATATCAAGTTGACAACTTTGCCATTTTCCATAAGGATCAGCAGCACGCGGAGCCAAAATGTTCTTTATCTGACAAACAAAAGACGATTTTTTGAAGTTAAATTATGGATAATACTTCTTCCAAGCTGAAAGATCTGACTTTTAGAGAAATCATAACCTACCTGCCAAGAGTCATATGCAGCATTAAGAATGAAAACAGGAGTTCTAATCTGTCGAGCCACGTATTGCGGGAAGAAACACTGCGTTTATTTTTGGTATTTGATTGCATCAGTAAAGCTCAAGAGTAACAAGAAAAGACTACAAAGAGTTAGCATGAATTCTTTGTACCATTGCAGGGGTCAATCTTGATGTACATGACCTAGGTAAGTTCTTTGCTGATCCCTGTGAAAAATTTGTGCCAATAACAAGAATGAGCTAAATTAACTGTCACTACAGAGGAAAAAACAAATTTAAAAAGCTTACATGAAGAGTAACCACATCTTTGAAGTATTGTTTAATGTATTGAACTCCTGAGACATCTCTTCTGAGAACATACAGATGATATGTGTTAATTTCTGGTCTTTTTAAGTCACTTGATGATAGACAGTCAAAGAATGTTTACTAACAGAGAATGTTCTTACGTATTTAGGAAAAAGCCAGCATCTGAAAGACATTTTACTTTGGTACCCATTGGTAATAGAGCACTGAAACTGTCACAATGCATTAATGAAGCTAACCCACCAGCAGAACAACCAGACAAAACAGCCTGTCATAGTTTCCATCAACGTTTTAAAACCACTTTCTAAGTGTCAAAAACCTTGCAAAGAAAAGCTTACATTATCGGCGTTTCTCATGCCTTTAGCGAGGAGCTCTTGCATAACAGCTATCCAAATTCTAGCACCTCTGAAGTGAAGATTAGTAGCCTGATCAAATTACCATTATGATTATCGAATAAAGAAGATTACACTACATAAATTTTTCATGTTTTTCTTCTTCATACTTACTGGGTTCACTGCTTGAACATCTCCTGTGAATGATGATCCGTCACAGTATCTAACTTTCACTCTATTCCAATTGTAAAAATCTGTCATTTACCAACCAAAACTTATGAGACAGAACATAACTTATGTTTGAATCAAACAAACAGTCAAAAGCTACATACCAGGATTATATTGTTTCTTATTGCTAAGAATAGCTGAGAAAGCAAGATTCTCCACCATCTTCTTTGATGAACCTAATTTAGTATGCATCCCTAAATGATAAGCTGGTGGACTTCCATCTAAACAAACTGCAAAACAAAAAAACATTTATCAAAGATTAGAAAACACAATGAAATATATATTTTTGATTATATGTATATTTATGACTCACCGGCCCCTTTTGCGACTGCGTTTCGGACATATGTAATATTGACAAACAGATTGACAAACAGTCCTTCTGTCTTCTTCAGCGTTACTAACGAACACACCAAAAGAATCAAGCATTGTTTGAAATTGAACATCCTGGATAAATACAAGAGATACAAATATAAATTGAAGTACAAATAAAAAGTAGGAACAAAAATGGCATTATAGATTTATAGCACTTAAAGACAAGATCCCACGATTTGAATTAGACAAAAATCTCTGGATTTAGATCCGAATAATATGTTCACACCATTTTTATAGCATTTGGTATCTAAAAAAACGTTCTTTTCAATTTCAAAATAGATTTTTGCGGTACCTCAGATTACAATGTCCAGCTAATAAAAACAAAAGCAAAAATTTTCCCGGAAAATTTACAGTCCGGAAAATTTATTCTTTTTTGTCAGAAAGATGTTTTTCTAGAGAAAGTAACGCAAAAGAAAATTCGAAATCTTTCCTTGTACGTAGAAGGAATTAATGAAAACAGAATCAGTTTTGCTTTTGCAGACTCGGAAAAGAATAAATCTTTCTTGGCACAAAAGTTTCAGCCGCTAAATGATAAGCTGGTGGACTTCCATCTAAACAAACTGCAAAACAAAAAAACATTTATCAAAGATTAAAAGACACAATGAAATATATATTTTTAATTACATGTATTTATGACTCACCGGCCCCTTTTGCGACTGCGTTTCGGACATATGTAATATTGACAAACAGATTGACAAACAGTCCTTCTGTCTTCTTCAGCGTTACTAACGAACACACCAAAAGAATCAAGCAGTTTTTGAAGTTGAACATTCTGCCAAAAAAAACAAGAGATACAAATATAAATTGAAAAGTACAAAGAAAAAGTAGGAACAAAAATGGCATTATAGATTTATAGCACTTAAAGACAAGATCCCACAATTTGAATTAGACAAAAATTTCTGGATTTAGATCCGAATAATATGTTCACACTATTTCTATAGCATTTGGTATCTAAAAAAACGTTCTTTTCAGAGATCCGAATAATATGTTCACACTATTTCTATAGCATTTGGTATCTAAAAAAACGTTCTTTTCAGTTTTAAAATAGATTTTTGCGGTACCTGAGATTACAATGTCCAGCTAATAAAAACAAAAGCAAAAATTTTCCGGGAAAATTTACAGTCAGGAAAATTTATATTCTATTTTGTCAGAAAGATGTTTTTCTAGAGAAAGTAACGCAAAAGAAAATTCGAAATCTTTCTTTGTACGTAGAAGGAATTAATGAAAAAAGAATCAGTTTTGCTTTTGCAGACTCGGAAAAGAATAAATCTTTCTTGGCACAAAAGTTTCAGCCGCAAGAATCAGTTTTGCTTTTGCAGACTCGGAAAAGAATAAATCTTTCTTGGCACAAAAGTTTCAGCCGCAAACGCACTTACTTATAAACGCGGTTTCTCACAAAAACCCAAACTTGCGATTAGTGTAGTAAACCTTCCTTCCAAGTTTCACTTTGCTAACTCGGAATAGTGACTCAGTTTTAGCACATTGCCTTAAAACGCGATTTCCGAGCAATTGCGGAAAGAGAAGAATCTGAAGCTTTTGTTAAAACGCGCGTTTTGGAGCAGACGTACAATGTTTTTTTTTGGTTTCAGAACCCAAGAGCCGACACTGATTCGTTTCGTATTCGTGAAACCAAAAAAAAAAAAAAAAACAAAGAATTGTGGTGTGTACAAGAAGATGATGTCTTTATATACCAGAATGTTTTTAGTTTTTGCCCGACATTATTATTTCCTTATAAACTTGACCCTCTAAATTTTTTTCTAATTAATAACACCTTTTGTATCACATATGTTGGAATAGATTCATTTGAAAAAGGAAATTTAATTAATGAAAAAAGTAAGAAAAATGGAAATAGGACAAAATGAAAGTCAATTAAGAAAAATAAGAAAAGATTCATTTGTTTAATATGTATATATTCTATTTTATTTAGAATTGAATATAATATATTTAATTTGATTTTTATACGAATTGATAAAAATTCTTTAATATGAGTAAATTATCTTATTTTAAATTCAAATAAAATATAAAATATACATATTGACAAAATTTTATTATTATTTTTTTAAAAAAATAGTATATCAAAGATTGTTGTGTAATTTTGAAGTAAATGGATGTTACATTTACGTAAAGTGAAAGGTAAAATGTTGAAAGTTTATTTTTATTTTTTTGCATCGTAAAGTGAAAGGTAAAATGTTGAAAGTTTATTTTTATTTTTTTGCATTAAACTCAAATAATTACCAAAGATCAAATCTAAAAGCATATATGATATTTGGTAAGAAAATATATATTAAACTCAAATAATTACCAAAGATCAAATCTAAAAGCATATATGATATTTGGTAAGAAAATATATTGATCGATAAATCATAGATGGTCAAAATTATAGGGGAAAAGAACTGAAGGGGTCATATAATAAAAACCCACAAGAAATGGGTGTGGTTTATAAAATATAAGACTTGAGTAGAGAAATACCTATAATAATGAGTTGACATTGACACGTCACCAGAGGTATTCGGGGTTTGAATGGATTAGATAAGATCCGACCCGAATGTCGGGGGTGGGTGACGTGATCTGGTCGGACCGTAATGTAATGGTGTTGGTGAAATGTAAATTGTAACATAACGAATCGAATCTTATGATAAGCTTACGAATTACGCGTTCCACAGCCAACAAACGGCTGACGATTTGTTCGGGAATATGGACCTGCTTTGTCTTTTTGGTGACGGCTGACGATTTGTTCGGGAATATGGACCTGCTTTGTCTTTTTGGTGTTATTTTATTCCCCTGTGTGTAACTTCACCTAAGTTTCGGTGATCGGCAACTTAATAAAATAAATTAAAGGAAACCTAGTCCAAAACTAGAAAGCCACCGATCTCTAATTTTCTTTTTAAAAAGTATATATCTAAAATCGTAAGGGATAGACTCATTTTATTTTATCTTTTTCACAAATTTTTAATTAATTAAAAGGTTTAAGTCTGAATACATGTCGGTCTAAAGTCGAGATAGAGATCTAATCGGAACAAATTTCGAAATACGAAAAACACAGTGGAAACGGAAAAGTAAAGGCCGAAGTAAACAGTAGAACAAACAAACTAAGCGATGAATGAGAGGCTCATGTGGCTAGATAAAAGTTATTAGCATGCTTGCGAGCACCCCTAGAGAGATGATAGGGTCGAGTTGAAAGCCGGCTCTCCGTGAAGGCAGAGTATGACATTCCCAATTTTTCCTGAAAATACGGTTCCGCCATATGTCGTCGCCGTCTCCTGCCAATATTCCAAGAACCAAAACAAGAATCGATGTTGTCTCAACGGAGCTACAAAAACTTCCCATTATAGTCGAACACATCTTCGAGAAGTTTGAGGAAGCACCTCGTGAAACGGAAAGTATAGGATCGCAAGAACACATCTGAGGGATGAAGATGCGGTCGACCCCTTGATGATACGAAGGTTGCAAAACCTCGTTTTGCCGTTGAAAAGAAACTCATTGTCGCTCTACACAGCCAACTCTAGTAACTCGAATTGCCGAACTAAAACCACCAAAAGGTGTATCTATAAGAGGTGAGGATAGTTCTGGCACTGAAGAAGCCGCCACCGTCGTCTCCACGTCACACACGCGTTCGAGAGAATTACGAGAGAGATTTGTCATACATAAAGAAAAAATGAAGAGTTTTTTTATTAAAAAAAAAAAAATATGGTCCACAAATTTTGTTCAAAACAAGAGAAAAATATGGATTTGTTTAAATATGGATTTGTTTATTTCTTTTCAATTTATTGACTTAATTTCTCTTCTCAACTTAATATAAATACCACTTAAAGTCTAAGTTTGGTAGAATAGTTAGGCAGTATTTTACCAGAAATACACCCATTAGTAAAGAAAATGTTTTATTCTTAATGAATTTTTTAAAAATACAAATCAGGAAACGAATAAAAGCATCTTGACTTTTCGAAATATTATTCGCAATAATTCTACAATCAATGCGTAGTAAAAGATTAGGCTTTTTAAAGAAAACGTAGCTGTTGTCAATTTAATAAAATGAGGATCTAATCCGAAAATGGTTAAAGAACACGATTGGTGGACAAGTTTTCATTTTTGATAAATACATTAATTAATGAAAAAAAAAAACATAAAGAGAGATAGTTGAAGATGAGAAGTAACCATTGAAAAGGACTTAAGTGATGTAACCTATGAACAACGATGTCAATTTGGTCCATCCGAACGTCAAAAAGAGAATTATTATTATTCATTTCGAAAGCTTATCTTATCTTTTTAAAATTAAATTGATAAATGGTTAAATTAGTTCGAATTCATTTGTTGACCAAAAAAAAAAGTTCGAATTATACTTTTATTAATTGATGTCAAATCTTTAATATCTTTACCAACTGGATTAAATAAAACAAAACTATACCTCACAAAAATATTAAATTTCCAAATTAACAAAAAAAAAATATATTAAATTTCCGTATATCAACATGTATATTTGGTATTAAACAAAACAAAAAAACGTTATAAACTTGGTATAAAAGCTGGTAGTAAAGTTGAAATTAGAACTTTGATATATACATGTTTGTTCATAGCTTCACATTTAATACTATTTTTTCTTTATATTTTTCTTCAATAATTAATTAATAAATTGAAGAAGGTGGAAGTAAGTGAAAACTATTGCGTAGAACATTCTCAAAACTAATGTAATATGTTTACTTAATTGTTAAAGAACTAATGGCATACTATGTTGTTCTTGTAAATCTATAGGAACATATAGATCAGATAATATAATTTGTTCGGCGGCATAAGAGAAGGTATCAATCAATAAACATGCCATATGATTATGGTTCATGCATCATTATCAAATAATTAAGTGGATGGAACCAACGTGCCACATTCAAATCTTGTTTTGGTTTAATATCAAATTTATAATGTCTTTGCATATTGCAAAATGATGGTCTTTTAAAAAACAAGTATATCTGTTTTTTCTTCCACTGATCTGTGATAACTGTAAAACAAAGAAGAGCATTTGTTTCAATTTTTATACCATAAAAACAGATTTCCGGTGACACGTCTCAAATGGTTCAATAGTATTATAATCGGCGGGAGGAGTAGCAAAGCATGTGATTGGAGGACGAATATATGTTCGACACGTGGCGAAAGAGGGAGTGATAAAACACGTGATTGACGGTGGAACTCTTCAGGCACACAGCTGTGTTGAGTTAAAGTCCTTAGTTTAAAGTGTCTTTATGTTTTTATTATAAAATTCTTCATAACTATGTCTATTTGTATCCGTGTTTAGAGTTTAACCTATACTACTATCAATTTTTTTTGATCGCTTAACTGTTCTTTTTTAAAAAAGGTGTTATATGTTTATTTATTGTTAAAGAACTAATGTCATGGATCGATTAGAGAATTTTATGCTGATGTGGCGAGAGAATTTGGCGATTCCAAAGGCGAAAACTTTTCATCGTTTCAGACAATCGTTCTTCGACTTCTCGAGATCTAAGAGCTGGTTCGATTTTCCAAGGTAATCAGATCCGCCGTTATGGCGAGAAAGCAGAAGACCTCCCCAAAGTTTTCCTCGAAAACAAAGGGGGGAGCTTCTTCGGAAACTCAGAGGATCTCGATCGCAGATCTAAAAAAGAAGGCGGGTCTTGAGACTCAGGTCAAGGATGTCGAGCAGGTTAATGAGAAGCTTGATTCGACTCAGGATTTTGAGAAAGAAATAGCTCATGAAGAAAAAGTTGTGAACGGGTCACTTTCTGTAGAAATTGCGATTTATCAGGTTAAGGATCCAGAGCAGAGAGATGAGTCTGCGAGGAAAGTTGGGTCAGCTGACTTGCAGGAGCGTGAGGATGAGTCTCGACAAGTCGATGCTCAGCCAGTGCAATCTGACACAGTACCCATAACTCAAGAAGACATGGGAAAGGAGGAGGGTGAAGTGCAATCTGACACAGTACCCATAACTCAAGAAGACATGGGAAAGGAGGAGGGTGAAATCCCAGCGATCACGTCGGGTTCACCTAAGCAGAGCGCACCAGCTACTTGGTGCGATATGGTCACAGGAGGGAGGAAGATGAAGAAGAAAGGAACTCCTTACTTGCTTCCTACTCGAGAACGTTGCGTCACGATACCGGATGAGGTAGTTAAACGCAACCATAAGTACTGGGCAAATCATATTTTAGCCCAATTTCATGGGAATGCTCCAGCTCCAGGGGCTCTTCACTCGATTGTCAATGGCATATGGAGTAAGAAGTATAGAGACATCACCGTGGCTAAGCTTAATTCTCAGTCGTTCCTGATAAAAATCCCCCACCCGGCAACTAGAGAAAGAGTTTTAGCTCAAGGGATGTGGCATATTGAGGGACAGACTATGTTCGTGGCTAAGTGGGATCCGGGTGTATCACCTCAAATTCCAGTAATCACCCATGCGCCGGTGTGGATTGAACTTCGTGGAGTCCCAGCACAGTTTTACACACCGGAACCACTAGAATACATAGCTGGTTTAGTAGGAGAACCGATTGATTTGCATCCTGAAACAAAAAGGAGGATGAACCTGGAAGTTGCAAAAATTTTTACGAAGGTGGACTTGAGGGAACCAATACCTGAGGTAGTATATGCTGCTTTCTAGAACGGAGGAGTGAAAAGAATTGAAGTTCGATGTCCTTGGCTCCCTCCTACTTGTGCTCATTGCTCAGAGGTCGGACACACGTTGAAGAAGTGCCCCTCCACTCCAGTATTATTGCTCTGCTCATTGCTCAGAGGTCGGACACACGTTGAAGAAGTGCCCCTCCACTCCAGTATTATGCTCTCTCTGTAATTCGACAGTCCATGCAGCTGAAAATTGCCCTAAGAAGCTCAGGGAGATTAAAAAGAAGACTGTGAAAGAGAGGAGTCATAAGGATACCAATGCAATGGAGAAAAATGAACGGGAAATTGAAAAGGAAGTGAATGAGGATGAAGAAGGTTGGACCATTAAGACCTCTAGAAAGAAAGGTGTAGTGGAGAAGCAGCAGAAATCGAAAGATGTTAGGACAAAGTCAGCTTCTGTTAATCCTAAAAAACCTGGGACGCTAGTGATACGAGAAAGAGTTGAGGATCAGACGCCAAAGAGAAGGAAGTTTGAACAAAAGGAATGGGTTGAGAAACTTAAGGGTAAAGTGTCCAGTGAGCACAAGACCAAGTGTAAAGAGAAAATGCAGTCAGTGCACGAATCAGTTTCTGAAGGTTCGGATTCTGACCCTGATGAAGATTCTTCCGGATGTGAGGTATCAGAGAATGACGAGATCACGTTAGCAGACGAGGCTTATTACATTAAGAATTCAGGGAAAAAAAAAGGCTCTGGATCTAAACGAGGCTTATTACATTAAGAATTCAGGGAAAAAAAAAGGCTCTGGATCTAAGGGGTTTGGTAAGTCTAGGGGCAAAGGCCCCATCTCCTAATCAGTTAGTATGTTAGCTGAAATTTTTTGTTGGAACATTCGAGGTTGTAATAAACCTGAAAAGAGAAAGTTTTTGAGAAAGTGGCTTATAGATGCTAACTTCTATTTTGGTTGCCTAGTTGAGACTAGAGTTAGAGAAGATAAACATATCAAGATTGTAAATAGCTCTTTTGGAAGATGGAACTTTGTGGGAAATTATGAATTTGTGGATCTTGGGAAGTTATGGGTTTTTTGGCGCAAGGATGTTAACCTGGTGGTTGTGAATAAGTCTGCACAAGCGATTACTTGTAAGGTGGTTGCCAAAGAGTTCCCAACGGGCATCATTGCAACATTTGTTTATGCGGATAATGCAGCAGATCAAAGATAGCAACTATGGGGGTACATATCTGATCTGTATGAAAGCGGAATTACTAAGAATTGTGCCTGGTTGGTTGTAGGTGATTTTAATCAAACGGTAGAGTTGGAGGATTCGTATCCAGTGAGTAAGAAAGTTACTAAGGGTATGGAGCAATTTCAGAACTGCATTGAATCTTGTGAACTGCAGGATTTGACTTACAAAGGGAATGATTTCACTTGGTGGAACAAGCAAATCAATAACCCAATTGTCAAAAAGCTGGATAGGGTACTAGTTAACTCTGAGTGGTTGAGCTCTTTTAAAGAGTCTTATAGCTGTTTTGGTTCGCCTCTCATCTCAGACCATACTCCTTCGTGTATAAAGCTGGGAGTGACGCAGGAGAGGGTCCATAGACCTTTTCACTACCAAGCTTTTTTGGCAGATCACCCTTCGTATCCGTCCCTAGTTGAGCAAGCGTGGTCGAGTGTAGAGATCTCTGGAACCAGA
>CM071716.1:54147737-54159769 GCA_036630335.1 Physaria fendleri | reverse complement strand
GGTTTTTTTTGATTAAACAAGGATTTTTGATAGATTATGATCTACCTTGTTCTTTTACGTTCATCGACTTCCAATTTGATCGGTCGAATTGCTTCATGTGAGGTCGGTCTGAGTGCCAAAAATGGATCAGGGGAATTCTTTTGATTCTGATAGGTCGATCTTCTATTGATCCGATCAAATCATGTATTTTGAAAGGGACTGACGGGTCTAGGTGGAAACCGATAGATCTAATACATGTTAAACTCAAAGATTGACTTTTTTCTTTTTTATTTCCCTGAGTTCCATCCTTGCATATCTTCTTAGCCACGAATGAACATGGAAAAACCTCTAAATAAACCCAAAAAGATATGATTATACATACAAAAACAGCTTGTACGTCATAAAAATCAAGGTATATTAGACATGAATCAAAGACTCATCTATTTTTTGCTTGTAAGAGACCCATGTACTTTTTTTTCCTTCATCAAAGTATGTCCTACCGTGCATTTACTTAATGAAGGTTTTAATGAAGCATGCGTATTAGATTTTATTATGATGTATTTTAGTTCTTACTTGTAGAACTAGCTTTTATATGAATAACTTTCATAGAAACATGAAACTCCTTTTTTGTTTCTAGATTTTTAATTTCTAGTACTAGTATGGCAAGGCTTGGAGTGAAGCTGAATCAGAGGCTCTAAAGGCTTCCTCTCTTGGCAATTGGTTTTGCCTCCGTCGATTTGTCAGCCTTTCGAGTCCTTGCTCTGTCGTTGCTTCGCTGACGTGTGCTAAAAGGTCTCCATAATAACGCGACGCTAGGTTTCAGCCGAGAGACGGATCTCTTAGGAGTTTAAAACTCTCTTTAAACCGCAAGTGCACAGATAAGTCACTTGTAGTATAAATCGAGGTCAATCCACGAGGAATTCTGATACACTGATCTAGTAAGCCTAAAATCTACCTAGCGTTTAACGAGGGTGTTTGAGTGTTTGGTTGATTCAGATCGAGAATCAGAAAAGACTAATTAAAATAAAACTAAAATGCAGAGGCATTGGGAACTGATAAAAGGGGTCTATGTCGACTTTTCATATGCTAAATAAGCTCTTGTCTAGAACTCATGCATGAATATTGGTCTACGCCACGCTAATGGTCATAGCCATCATACACTCGAGGTTGTAAAGTCTGAACCTCCCGGCTCTGCCATTGTGTCGGACGCCCCCGAGTGAGCATTATCTCGTACGAGCCTGATATGTTCACAACTTTATTTGAACAGCACTCTCGTCGCCAAAGTTCTGTTGCTCATCACTACCAAGGTAATCAGCGCTCCCCATAACTCTGATACCTCTACTAGAGAGACTACTCACTCATAGGGATTGAAATCCTAAGAGAAAACATCTTCCTAATCCCTAAAAGCTACCTAAAGCTGAAAAACTAACTACTAGAAAATAAAATTTTATAGAACTTTTCTGATGTGTTTCTGAATGATTAAAGGGGTTGGAGAGAGGCTCTATTTATAGTAGAAAGGAGAAATTCGAGATTATTCTAAATCTTAGATCTGCTCGACCGAACTGAGTTGGGTTCGGTCGAGCCCTTGGTGCTTATCGTAAAAAGATGCGGATCTCGAAGCTTTCGTGCTTATCCATTCCGAGGGAATAAGTGCATCTTTGACCTAGCTCGAGTTTATCCAAATTCTTGAGCGGTCGACGCCGGTTCGCTTTTACTCCTATGAGCTCGACCGAACCCATATAAGCTCGACCGAACTCACTTCTTGACTTCACCATTTCATCTCGTGTCTTCAGAAATCTCTAAGTCTTGGTTGCATCTACTGCTATGAATCTTTCAAATGCATCTTTGGTCTTTTAAGTGCTGATTTCTTGAATTTCTTCTTTTCGAAGCATCGACTATCTTTCTCCGCTTTAAACCTAAAATCTCTGATAAAGGATCTAAAAGAAAACAAAAAAACCATAGGAACACCGGAAATCAGGGTGAGAAAACAGTAAAAATATCAGTATATCATTCGCTTCAACCTTAGATTCCTTAATCTCTTTCAAGATCGCTAGTTGTTTGCTTAGGTTAGGGTTATCGTTTCGGTTTTCTGGAATTGATGGCTCTTAGGTATTGACCCTATGAAGTCCTCTCCCGTGGACGAAAATGAAGTTTTTCTCTTTGGTGTCGAGGATTATTCATTCTTCTTCAATCCATTAAGGATATTAATTTGTCTTTTTATCGAGGTCTTTTAACTATGGTTCTACTGCATACATTAACGTCCCTTATTGTTGACCTCTTGTCTCGCCTTGCTTCCTCTATGTTTAGTCAGAAGGCTCGACTTTTCTCCTTCAGCATATTGCGACCTAAGCATGGTTGTCATCCTTATTTTCACTGAGCTCATTCCTGGCAAGTATGATTTCTACAAGTGAAGCCGTTTAGTAATTGCCCAAGTCATCAATTTTTGAACCATTCTTTAGAGGCTTTTAACTTATGAGCTTTGAAAAATGTTTTTCCTTTTTAAGATGCACTCAAGCACAAAGTTTAAACTCACCACTCTACAAGTATGTGTATTCATTTAATCTGCAGTGTGGGTTGGTTTGTGGATTGTCTTGCAGCTTCTTTGTCGAGTTCTTCTCCATCATATTGTCTTAGGTAACTTAATCAATGATTTGTGTAACTTTAAGCTAATTAAAGCTTACAAAAAAGCCACAAACTCCCTAAAGATTCCAATGATGCATCTAAATCTACTCCTTGTAAGTTTTTATGCTTAGTTTTAGTTTCAAGCTTGTGCTGATTGTTTTCTTTCTTCCTTTATTGTTTCAAGTCATTAAATGTGGGTACTCTTATGTATGTATATTGATGAGACTTTTCTACTTTCGGCCTATTCCCTATCCAAAGCATCTGTCATTTGGTGTCTCTGACATCGTACGTCGTTTTTGATGGTTCCTTTTTGGTGTACGTGGGACAAGTCTTTAGCACCTCACTCTAGGTTCACCGAAGCAGCGTTCTAATCCACACCAATCCTTTGATCAAGATCGAGTACATTATGATACTTTTTGCAGTTTCGATATTGATGTTTCGACCTTTTCCAGGATTTGCAACCTTCGGAGCAATACATGCTATGCTATGTTTTTTTTTTTTTTTTTTTTTTACACTAATGCAAAGGGAAGTTACATGAACCTTATTTAATATATTGGAACTTGTACTTCCCGTTCTTCAAGCTTCGTTCGGTCCGTGAGGCTTGGTAGCATCGGTGAGAGAGCAGTTTCATTCGGTCCGTGATGCTTGATAGCTCCACTAAGAGAGCTGATTGTCTTGAATTCGCTGTTGGAATTTTGCTGAAAATGGTGATTTTTTTTGTCACATAAGTGTGCCTTAACCAACTGAACTACACGTGCTGTCGCTATGCTATGTTAATAATGGTAAAGCATCCTTTGAAAAAAAAGAAAGAAAGAAAACATGAAACTTGTCAACATTATGAGAAAAAGAAAAGTAAAACTAAAAGCATAAATCAGATTGTTGATGACGTGGACACTAATTGTCCGTCGATTAAATCTTCGCAATGAAATTCCGCAACTGCTCACACCACCTCTCGAACAATCTCCACCCGACCCAGAGAGAGGGCTTTCCTAAGTCCTCCGTTCCTCTCTCGATTCAACTCTCAAACAAACATTTTGTCACAGGACACAAAATCTGGATTGGATCCATACTCTCAATGCCCCAAACATTCCTTCAATTTTGAAATTATCTTCGCCCAGATCAATTTGTGATTCTTTCCTCCACAGTTTGTTTATGATTTTGATTTCGTGAGGTCTTATGGATTCGCATCCTTCCCCAGTGGGAAGGTCCATTGACAATTCGAACCGATCAAGCTTAGATCTTGGTCGTTCTTCGTCTTTGTCTTCCCCTTTATCGTTAACCAAATCGATCTCTGATGCAAGTAGTCAGAGTCTTTCTTCGATCCTTAATAATCCCCATGGAGGTAGGTCTGGTGTTTATGGTTCCGATGCTTCTTGGGTTGGTTGGTGGTCTTCCTCTACGTTTGTAGCTCCGTCTGAGTTCGCTCCTGTTGCTTCAACGAAGCTCCCTGGTTCGGAGCTAACCAGGCACGACTTCCATGGCTACGTTTCGTCGATCTCTGAGTTTCATGGTAGATTTGAAGATATTAGGAAGCATTCGAGGGAAGAGAGCTCTTCTTTTGATCAGGAGAGTCATGTATCGGGTTTAGCTGCGTGCTTGCGTGAGGGGAGAGTCATGTATCGGGTTTAGCTGCGTGCTTGCGTGAGGTTCCTTCACTTTACTTCAAGGAGGATTTTGCTCTCGAAGACGGAGCTACCTTTCGTTCTGCTTGTCCTTTCTCGAACCTGACTGAAAATCTTGGGCTTCAAGAGAAGTTGTCACAGTATCTGGATGTGGTGGAGCTGCATCTTGTGAAAGAGATCTCTGTGAGGTCCGATTCGTTCTTCGAGGCCCAGGGACAGTTACAGGACTTGAATGTGAAGATTGTTGAGGGTTGTAGTAGGATTCGTGAGTTGAAAGAGACTATTCGGCTCCTGGACAGAAATCTAGTAGATTCAGCTCGACAGATTCAAGAGCTGAGCTCAGCTAGGATTAATATGTTGGAGCTGCAACGTAAATTGAGACTTATTTTATATGTTAACCAAGCTCTCACCACACTCAAATTGGTATATTTTCTTACTGATTCGCATAGAGTACTGTCACTTTTAGCTACCTTTTGTGTTAAATTGGTATATTTTCTTACTGATTCGCATAGAGTACTGTCACTTTTAGCTACCTTTTGTGTTTTCCTCTTTTTCTTGACGGAAGTTTGATTCTTTATTATTCAGCTTGTTGCGTCCGCAGATTGTGCTGGAGCTTTAAATATAACTGACGATCTCCAAACCTGTTGGTAAGTTTTTTTTGTGATTATTGGATATTTCCAAATCAGTATGGTTCTCTTTCTTAAGAGGCAAATATTTTTCTATCTTTTTAGGCGGGGGACGAGCTAACTGGTCTACACTGCTTCCGCCATCTTCGGGATCACGTTACTAGTTCCATAGATTCCATAAACAGGTGTGTCTTTTTTTCAGGTTATTATAACTGACTAACATAGGCTGTCTTTAGTCTGTCTTGAATGCTCTTTGAGGATAGATTGATTGGGAACACAACGAGACAGATGTTTTTTCATGTTTACTGTGCCATGTACCTTACCCTAAGCAATCTATGCCTTTTGAGTACAGTTTTGGGGAGAAGAGGTGAATACGTGATCTAGCGACTATGTTTTCAGTTGTGCTGCTGAACCTCTTGGTTTTTTTCAGATAGTGAAGGCAGTCGAAATTTGATAAATAGTGCTGGGTTTTGCAGCTCAGTTATTTTTTTTCCTTCTATAACTTCTTTTGCAGCTCTTATTTATTCATAGCAGATGCTTGACAAAAAAATATATATATATTCGTAGGAGATAGTCTCTATATTTTGCTCTGTTTCCTCTCATGTTTCTGGTACTAAAAATATATATATATTCGTAGGAGATAGTCTCTATATTTTGCTCTGTTTCCTCTCATGTTTCTGGTACTTAGGCTATTTGTTGAGATGTTAAGCTTTATGACAGCGGTGGATAGATTTACCGTCTGATGATTATGAATGCATCCAGGCTTGTAGCATTCTATGAGTAATAAATCATAACTTCTGCACTGTATGCCTTCCTTTTCAACTTGTGTCTTTCACACTGTAATGCCTTGCTGGCTAAATTCCCCTTGTTATGATCACACCTGGTTTAGATTTGAAATGTATTGTTCTCTTCACTACTTGAAGATTTTGTTCATGGTTATGATTTTCTTTGGTAGTTCTGTTTGGTTAAGATTTAGTGATTCATAATATTAGTTCCTGGTCTATATCTACCAGCCCTGTTGTCTCTATTATTTTCGTTTAATTGTTTATTTGGTTTAGTGTCTGTTGGTTTATTGATTTTGTATTCTTTGTAGTATTCTAGCCGCAGAATTTATGCGTATCTCAATACATGATACTGGGGAAAAAGATGTACTGATTATATCTGAAGCGAAAATACGAGGATCCATTTCATCTAACGGGAAGACAGGTGATGAAGTAAGTCTCATCCAATCCAACTGGATATCTTTGTAGTAATGAATATGTGCGCTTTTTTCTACTATCTGGACCTTGCTTGTTGATATAAAGACTGAATAGAAGATCCTTACTGTGAGAAGTGATAAACTAAACAGAAAAATTACTGCACAACATCCAGCGTGACTCTAAATTATGGGCTTACATCTTTTCAGGTTAATGTAGAAGAAGAAGATACATCTACCTTATGTGATCAGCTTCTTCCTCTAGTGATTGGATTGCTAAGAACGGTGAGTGGCCGGTGCTGATTATTTTCAACAGATGCTCCTTAATTTCAATCTAAATTCGTTTCTCATGTGTTGTTCTTTGGACTATTTTTTGTAGGCTAAGTTCCCCTCAATTTTGAGGATGTATCGTGATGCACTCACATCCGAAATGAAAAATGCAATCAAGAATGCAGTTGCTGAGCTGCTTCCAGTTCTTGTTGCAAGATCACTCGAATCTAACTTTTCACATGGGGAGCGCTCAGTCGATGTTGATGGTGAGATTTTCATTGTTATTTGTATTTGGAAAGATTGTCATGAAACCTAGTTTGTGCGTGAAAAACTTAATTGAACATAACTTTAGTGCTTTTTTATCCTTCTATTAGGATAATGCATTATACTTCAGTCGTAGTCGGCCTCTCTAGAAACCATGCTTATTCCTAATGCTTATACAGGTAGTGGATTATCTCTTGCGAGCAAGTTGAGGAGCCTGTCTTCTGAGGCATTTGTTAATCTCTTAACTGCTATATTTAGGATTGTTCAGGTAATATATGCATCAAATATGAACTTTTAAGTATTTACACAAGCATTATAGGAAGTTATACATGTGTCTATGATGTTAAACCTTTGGCAGCATTTTTATTCTGGTTTTGTTATAGAGGTTTGGAACCTTTCACCCTCTTGAGCAGTTAGATGTTTGATTGATGTAATATGATCACATTTCATTTAGTGAATGCAGGCACATCTGCTCCGGGCTTCGGACGTTAAAAAGGCAATTGAATGGATCCTTTGCAACATCGATGGGAATTATGCAGCTGATTCAGTTGCAGCTGCAATTACTGTTGGCGCTGTGGCGGCCGAAACAGCGCAGGAAACTGGTTTCCAAAGTGGGTCCTTAGTGTCTTCTCCACCGGGTAAGGCTTTCTCAAAGGCCTCTCCGTTGCAGGGAAAATCGAGTGACTCATCAAGCTTGATGAACATGTCAAGAAACTTCAGGTTATTGATTATTTTTTGTTCTATTTGCAACCTGCCAAATTCTCGAAGTTGTCTGTAACACAGACCTTTGTTTCCACTCTTGGAACTAAATTTGGCTATCTATATATTGATATAGGGCCGATGTCTTGAGAGAAAACACAGAAGCTTTATTTGCGGCTTGTGAGGTTACTCATGGTAGGTGGGCAAAACTACTAGGAGTTCGTGCTCTTCTTCATCCATTGGAACTAAATTTGGCTATCTATATATTGATATAGGGCCGATGTCTTGAGAGAAAACACAGAAGCTTTATTTGCGGCTTGTGAGGTTACTCATGGTAGGTGGGCAAAACTACTAGGAGTTCGTGCTCTTCTTCATCCAAAGTTGAAATTGCAGGAGTTCATGAGCATTTATGGTCTGACCCAAGAATTTATAACAGCCACGGAAAAGGTAGTTTGTTTCAAGCTTTTCTTCAAAGAAGACAAAATTTCATTGCTTATCCTTGTGTGACATTTTGTACTGAATTTAACAGATTGGTGGACGGTTGGGATCTAGTATTCGTGGGACGCTGCAATCACAAGCCAAAGCTTTTGTGGATTCCCAGCATGAAGCTCGGGTTAGTCTCTGTACATATATGTTTATGGGTTGTGCTGTACAGCACGCATATCTACACTTTTGTTTGGTTTAGAGAAAAGAAACGGGGTAAAAATGTGGCAGAAAATAATATACCAAGATAAATGTGCCCAAGCCATCTGATCTATTATTTGTCTTAACAGAAAAGTTAAATTAAGTTTTGATAACCAAGCATATTCTGTAATTCTTTTACCATCTAACTTCTTTCATAATCAAGAGTTCTGGTCATTAATATCATTTGTATTTTGCTTTACTGTAGATGACAAAGATGAGAGCTGTTCTTGATCAAGAAACATGGGATGAGATAGATGTTCCTGAAGAATTCCAATCCATTATCAGTTCTCTTTTTGCACCCCAGGAGTTGACTTCTGGGAAAGTTGATGATGCTGAGCTTAAAAAGTACCACAATAATCTGCTCCCTCTCAATGGGTCTCTCACCTCCGGAACTGGGGATCAAAATACTGAATTACGAAATGAAAAATCTGAACCTAGTGAAGGTCCTGCAGTTAGTGATTTTCAAGAGAAATCCACAGTCCCGGATGACTCTCTTGAAAGAAGCAAGGCTGGTGTAGCTTCAGTTTTGAATCATCAAAGTAATCACAAGACACAGAGAAAATCTAATCTTTCCTATCAAGGAGTTGGTTACCACATGGTAAACTGGTTAGTTTTCTTATTATGCATTTTAACTTTGTTATATATGCCTTTTCTTTCTACTAATGTGAATGTTGAATTGATGAATATTTCTCTCCACTTCCATCCATCCGATAAGACTGAGATGGGCAATTTTCTCTTAAAATATTTGTCCTGCTTGCTAGGTTTAGATTGCTTAATGTTTCGGTGCTATCTAAGCTGGACATTTTTAGATATGCTGATACAATTACTTTTATGTCTGCAGTGGCTTAATATTGCTCAAGATGTTGTCAGACTACATTGATATGAGCAATTCGTTGCCAGCTTTGTCCTCGGAAATTGTTCTTCGTGTTGTTGAAGTGTTGAGATTTTTCAACACTCGGACATGCCAACTTGTTCTGGGTGCTGGTGCTATGCAGGTATAAATATGCTGTAAACTAAGAAAATTGTAGTTCTCACTGCTTCACTATTGACTTTTCTAACCAATGACATGTGATCCATATCTTAACCAGATGTATCACCTACTTGTCTTTTGCAATTTAACTTTTTACATAAAAGAAATATGATTTCTGTTTACGCAAAAGTAGATGATGTAATCTGCATCAATATTTCATATTCATGCTATAGGTATCTGGTCTGAAGTCAATAAAGGCGAAACATTTGGCACTTGCAAGTCAAGTTATTGACTTCACTTACACTATTATTCCTGGTAGGTGATATATGTTTTTTCTAACTGTTGCAATGACAATGTTTTTGGCTGGATTATTTTGTTCACATCATACTATTCTCCTTTGTGGAAGTGTTTCAATTTTTGTTTTTCAACCAGTTCTTTATTCACCTTTTTGCCCAAAATATGAATATGATGGATTTTATTGTTATGTTGGGTTTTTAATGAATCATTACTAGCTCTTTTTTGGTTTTTGATAAACCCACTAGCTCATTATCTGGTGAGCTGGGTTCCTGTATAACAGTTCTTTTTTTTTTTTTTTTAATTGTGGTCCAAGAAACCAGAAGAATTCTGTTTTCAAAAGTACCTGAGACGAGGAAGCCACTTTTGTCAATAGAGATTGATAAAGTTGCTCAGGTATGTTTCTATCTTTGCCGGCTTTTGTCTCTTTACTCTTTGAAGGTATTAAGGTTTTTGAGGTCGTTGCACTCCTGATAAGACAATAGGTGAAAGAAGTTCACGCCCGTTGGTTATCTGTAGTATTCTAGAATATTAGTTTTAGGGATTGTGGTTATAATGTCGGTTTTCAATTTCCCATTAACTTTGGCTTCTCGATAATTCTCAGGATTATAGGATTCACCGAGATGAAATATACACAAAATTGGTTCAGATAATGAGAGAAAGACTATTTGCTCATCTTCATGGGTTGCCTAAAGTTGTAGAGGGCTGGAACGGACCTGCAGACACAAATAAACAAACGAAAGAGTTTGCGTGGCCACTCACAAGGGTGATTTATTATCATTTCTTAATTCTTGTAAAGAGGATAGACGATCTTCTAATGTGCATTTCATTTTACAGGAAGTTGGCTTCCTTCATCGCGTGTTGGCTGAGACATTGCATGAAGCAGATGTTCAAGCAATCTTCAGGTGAGCATATAATGCACAGCTTTCATAGAAAACACATATAGGGCTCCACAATATCGAAGGCAGGAAATGGTTCATTGTGGTTTTCGAAGTCACATAGTTTACCTTATTCATAAACATGTTGATGTGTCTTGCAGGCAGGTGATTTCAATCATCCATACACAAACATCTCAAACGCTTACTAGCTTGGAGATAAACTCTCCAGAGGCAAAGAAAAGGTAACTTTATATATCCTTGAGAAAAGATAAGGTAACAAAACTTGTACAATAAACATGTCTGCCTCATTCTAAATAATCAGGCTGAAGGTTCACGTGGAGCTTATCCTAAAATGCATCCGGTCGTTACCATCGGACAAGGCCAATGAATCAGAGATCCCAAACTGGGGACAACTAGATGAATTCTTTGCACAACACTTTAGAGAAGAAGGAGGTGAAGCTGAGTGATGAAGTCTTTCATTGTACAGCAATTTTTGTTTCTTCTCTCTTAAGTATGAATTACAACTTTAGTTCCGAGATAAACTCTCCAGAGGCAAAGAAAAGGTAACTTTATATATCCTTGAGAAAAGATAAGGTAACAAAACTTGTACAATAAACATGTCTGCCTCATTCTAAATAATCAGGCTGAAGGTTCACGTGGAGCTTATCCTAAAATGCATCCGGTCGTTACCATCGGACAAGGCCAATGAATCAGAGATCCCAAACTGGGGACAACTAGATGAATTCTTTGCACAACACTTTAGAGAAGAAGGAGGTGAAGCTGAGTGATGAAGTCTTTCATTGTACAGCAATTTTTGTTTCTTCTCTCTTAAGTATGAATTACAACTTTAGTTCCTTGAAATCAAATTTACAGGTAAAACAAAATTTTGTTTCTTCTCTCTTAAGTATGAATTACAACTTTAGTTCCTTGAAATCAAATTTACAGGTAAAACAAAATCCGTAGATCTGCCGCTGAAACACTGAACTAACCAAGTCAAATGCTATTTATTATATGATTTGCAGAAAGCGAGCGAGGGATGTAAGCATCTTGGCTCGGATTATAATTTAAGATCAAAAGTTTGGAAGCCAAAAGTATATCTCTCTATAAAGTAATATTATCTTCATGTTTGAATTTCTGATTAGCCTCTATGCTCCTGTATTTAGTTTTTGTGGTGAGAGGATTCTAGTGATTGAACAACAGAAATTTTCAAAAGAGGTAAACTAGTGATGATTACTTGATTAGAATACTGGTGATATTAATCTTTCAAAAAAAAAGAAAAGAAAACGGAAATAAGAATTCAACTAACTTATATAAATAATTAAATAATAATATCTTTTACTTATATCCGAAAAAAGCCTATTTAAGCAGACAAAATGCCCGGATTAGGTAAACCAGTTGGAAGGCATCTACTTTCACACATGAATCTACTCTTCGCCCCTTTCTTCATTTCTTTCTCAACTTTCTTGTAAGGCCGTCCAAAAAAATGTATTGTTAAAAAAAATCAGACAGAGCCGTCTTCCTCAATTCATTCGGACCTGACAGTTGAGGCTGATCTCTGATTATTCGTCTTGTTATCGCTTTTACTAAATTGCCCCACTTTCTTTGCTCTCTCCTATGGCCTCCGTCCCGCTTCTTCGGTCTCTCCGCCGCCGTGCAGCTCCCATCTCTGCGTATAAATTCGTAAGAATCAGTGTATTAATCTCCTTCATTCCGTGGGTATCTTCTAATTAGTGGTTTTTGATTTTGCCAAATATTGATGATGTTAATTTGGGTGTTGTATGTAGTTAACTTAGCTGTTGCATTGGCCAACAAATGTGAACTCAAGATTGGTTTGCTTGATGCCGATGTTTATGGACCATCTGTTCCTATCATGATGAATATAAATCAAAAGCCTCAAGTTAACCAAGGTAGATAGATAGATAGATAGAT
>CM071716.1:54124714-54140221 GCA_036630335.1 Physaria fendleri | reverse complement strand
TTTTAAGTTGAGAGATCTAGGACCTGCTAAGTATTTTCTAGGATTTGAAATTGCTAGGAATAGTACAGGCATTTCTATAAATCAAAGAAAATACACTCTTGAGCTTCTTGAAGATTCAGGTTACCTTGGATGCAAACCTGTAAGTGTTCCCATGGATCCAAATGTGAAGTTATCAGCTTATACAGGTGATATACTTCCAGACCCTTCTATATATCGTAGAATTGTTGGCAGCTTATTGTATTTGACTCATACAAGGCCAGACATAACTTTTGCGGTGCATAAGTTGAGCCAATTCATGGTATTTCCTAGGATTTGAAATTGCTAGGAATAGTACAGGCATTTCTATAAATCAAAGAAAATATACTCTTGAGCTTCCTGAAGATTCAGGTTACCTTGGATGCAAGCCTGTAAGTGTTCCCATGGACCCAAATGTGAAGTTATCAGCTTCTACAGGTGATATTCTTCCAGATCCTTCCATATATCGTAGAATTGTTGGCAGGTTACTATATTTGACTCATACAAGGCCAGACATAACATTTGCGGTGCACAAGTTGAGTCAATTCATGTCTTCCCCACGGACTACACACCTACAGGCAGCTCAGAGAGTTCTCAGATTTCTCAAACAAAATCCAGGTCAGGGATTATTCTATTCTGCAAACTCAGATATTAGACTTACTGCTTTTTCAGATGCGGACTAGGCTGCTTGTGCGGATACAAGAAGATCTGTCACAGGTTATTGTATGTTTTTGGGAAATTCTCTCATCTCATGGAAGTCTAAGAAGCAACATACAGTCTCGAGAAGTAGTTCAGAAGCTGAGTATAGAGCTCTTGCGGATGCAACTTGTGAAATGGTTTGGTTGTCTTCATTACTTCATGATCTCAGGTGTATTCCTTCCACTACTCCAACTCTATATTGTGATAATCAATCAGCTTTATATATAGCAAATAACCCGGTTTTTCATGAAAGAACCAAACATATAGAGAATGACTGTCATGTAGTTAGGGAAAGATTACAATCTGGTTTTTTAAAACTTTTACATGTGACTTCTTCTAATCAACTTGCAGATATCTTTACTAAACCTGTCCANGTATTTTGGTTATATTAAACCAAGCTTCTTGGTTTAATATATATATTCTGAGTCTTGTATTTTGAATGCTAAGCTTTACAATTGAGACGTTAGAGAGATTTGAGTTTGTCTGTTAGGGTTCATGAGGTTGATTCCTTATTGATCTCTTGTAAAGAACAATGATGGTTTTGATCACATATTAATAAAATTCGAGTGTTTCTCATAGGCTCGAAAAAAATTAAGACATAGAAGTTGAGAAAACAAACCAAACAATTCTATACGAAGATATACACACACACACATGGAGATTGGAGAATCGGTTTAGGTATACGCAAACCCTAGAAGTCGTGTACAAATATATGAGTAAACACGTGTGTGGCTTCGTATGCGAACGTACATCCATGTACAATTCTGGCCATATACTAGACAATATAGCTAACTGTCTCAATAAAGACTTTCAATTTGTGTTGTCACTATGAAATTAATTCAGAAAAAAAAGGTCGAACTCATAATGCATTTCCTTCTTTAGCCTTATTATGACATAACTCCTTGGTACGTCTATTAATTATTACTAATAAATGTTTGTAATGGTATGCATATATCACATTTGTCTGCTTCCTCACTCCCCTCAAAATATTTTATTCCTGAGCAAGAACAAAATTATGACAAAGTTTTTTGTTTGTAAGCTTCTTTGAGAGATATAATTGTTTATTAAGAAATAAAAGATATTTCCAAATGAGGAAACTGCCATCGTACGTGTAAATCTATATAAAGTAATTAGCTTCTGTCAGGCTGCACGAAAATTAAGGTGTGTAGTGTAAATCTATATAAAGTAATTAGCTTCTGTCAGGCTGCACGAAAATTAAGGTCTGTATGTTATGTAAAAAAAGATATGGTCGGTCGAAAAATGATTTCGGATATTTAGTTTTTCAAAAAATA
The DNA here is from genome assembly GCA_036630335.1 of Physaria fendleri. Lineage (NCBI taxonomy): Eukaryota > Viridiplantae > Streptophyta > Magnoliopsida > Brassicales > Brassicaceae > Physaria > Physaria fendleri. The sequence continues at coordinate 54,138,215 of CM071716.1, read as the reverse complement.
TTTTTGTTCTTATATTATAAAATTACGTGGTTTGCTAATCTTTATATTGCATTGCATAAACACGCATGCATTTATATAATGGGGTATGTGTGAATGAATATCTATATTATATAGTATTATATCACGTCTCACACTTCAAATTTATAACTATGTCCTCGTGAATAAAAATGTGGGCAATAGATAAGATCTTGAGTGGATTTAAGAGATAGATAAAGAAACGTGTATGTACATTACTTCATCAGGATTATTGTTTTGTGCATAGGATATACAAAATTAGGCATATTTAGATGAAAGTTTAATTTAGGGTTCTACACATCTCTTTTATGATAAGTTTGTTGACTCATCGAAATCTTGAACTTCTTTTAGTTTCAAACCCACAAATCTTGCATGCAAGTAAAATATTTATGATTATATATGTTACTGGTAATATAGTTTACATGATTTGTGATCTAAATTTATTGTAGTTAATCGATTTATTCAACTAAACAGCGATTTACAAATAACATTATACAAATTTCGCTGTATATTCTTAATCTTCAACGTATGTGGGCTTGAATTTGACGAAAAGAAATAATCATTTCTTGGTAAGACCGTGAGATATTATGAATGACGCAACAAGTTATTATATTTTCTATGTTTTGATTTTTTTTTTTTCTCTGCACCACCAAAGTCAATTGATAAATGCAGAATCGGTCCAGCCTGATCCGAGGCCTAATACGAAAAAAAAATTGGGACCCTTCGCAAAAAAAATAATATAGAATTGTATAAACCATAATCAAGGTGTTTTAGAATTGTATAAACCATAATCAAGGTGTTTAACCATGTCTCTTTCAATTGATAACATGGCTAAACCATTCAATCAATCCTGTGACATTTTTGATCGTAAGTAAGATTTTATCACCTTCAGTTTTGAGAAGGTTCAACATTAAGCCATAAATATTTGTAATATAAATAATATTAACTAATTTTTTATTTTTATTTTGCGAGGCCCCCTATATTTCGGGGCCCGATACGAATGTTTTTTTTTTTTTTTTTTTTTGCGAGGCCCCCTATATTTCGGGGCCCGATACGAATGTTTTTTTTTTTGAATTAAAAGAGGATCACCCCTGAGAAATGTGATTTATGTATATCTCAGGATCAAGTTAACAAGTTAAGCATAAATAGGAGGTTAGTCAGGTTGAATCTTAATTATATACATTATATATTCAACATATATATATATATATATATATATCTGTATTTAACATCAATTAATTTCGTATGTAAAACAAAATAAATTACAAAATGCATGATGCTAATATAAAAAGTGAATAAGTATATAAAAACCGAACATATTTTTAATTAATGTCAAATCACCTTATTTTTAGTCAATTTAGTTGTATTTTTTTATAGCTAATTAATAATTTTAAAACTTAAACTCCAAGTAAGAACATTTTGAAAAATGAATGTAGTCAATGCACATATAGAATCAAATATTACCATTATCTAATTTAATTAAAAATCTATAAATTAATCAAATAAATTATCAATATAGAAATAAAAATATACATATATTTGATTCTATATGTGCCTATAAATTAATCAAATAAATTATCAATATAGAAATAAAAATATACATATATTTGATTCTATATGTGCATGTTGTGTTGTAATAAGCTATTACAAACACGTAAACAAATACCATTTTGATTTTGGTTAGAGATTACATTCAAAATTTACATATATAGAAAGATTATAAATCTAAAATCATTAACCTTAGTCTTATCCATCCACTTGTCAAATTATTTGTATGCATATATCATATTGATGTAGTAAATGAATCTAAGAAAATCATACTTATCAAAAAAATCAAAAATAACTAAAACTGTTCTTTGTAGTCATCTGTCTAAATTCATTTGACATTGCTCCAAGTTTTCTTTTACATCTATCTAATACAAAACAAATACGTGTCCTTAACACATTCTTGATATTAAATATTTGATGAAATACAAGAGATCAAATTTTTTTAAAAAAAAATATATATATATTTTTTTCTTTGTTCACATTTTAGTTAGGTTTTAATTAACCGAATAAATCAAATTTGAATGGCTCTCATAACTCTTTTTAGTTAGTTTTGTTTGGTCAAAATCTCTCAAAGGCTCTTAATGCATGCTCTTTGACACGTGCTATCATCTTCATCTCACATGAGCTGTATTTCCACCTTCTCTTTATGAAAATGAACCTCTCTACTTATTCAACCTTGTGACAATAGCCTATAAAAGCTCTTCACATTTCTCTCTTTGTTGTATCACAAACACAAACATCTTCTTCTCATTATAAAAACAAAAACACAAAATATATAAATTTGAGTCACAAGTTCTTCGTTGTTACCTACTAAAAGAATGGATTTCTCTGGCTTGTTTCTAACTTTTTTCGCCGGAAGTCTCTTCCTTTACATTCTCGGGTGTATAACCTCTCATCGCCGTCGTGGATCCTCGAAACTCCCACTCCCGCCGGGAACAATGGGTTGGCCTTACGTTGGTGAAACTTTCCAACTTTATACTCAAGACCCAAATGTCTTTTTCCAATCAAAACAAAAAAGGTCGGTACTTTGAAAAATCTTTAAAAATTTAAACTTTTGAAAAGAAAGTTTATAATTTGATGATGTTTTAAAGCAGGTATGGATCAGTGTTTAAGACTCATGTATTAGGATGTCCATGTGTGATGATCTCGAGTCCAGAAGCAGCCAAATTCGTTCTAGTGACGAAATCTCATCTCTTTAAACCGACTTTTCCGGCGAGTTCGAGTCCAGAAGCAGCCAAATTCGTTCTAGTGACGAAATCTCATCTCTTTAAACCGACTTTTCCGGCTAGTAAAGAGAGGATGTTGGGGAAACAAGCTATCTTCTTTCATCAAGGTGATTATCATACTAAGCTAAGGAAGCTTGTTCTTCGTGCTTTCATGCCTGAATCTATCAGTTGTTCTTCGTGCTTTCATGCCTGAATCTATCAGAAACATGGTTCAAAACATCGAATCCATCGCTCAAGATTCTCTTAAAAATTGGGATGGAACAATGATCAATACTTATCAAGAAATGAAAACTGTAAGATCATTCCCCTGTTTTAACTCTGTTTCTATCCTCTGTTTTTCAAAAAACAGAGCATTGTGCTATCTTTCTCTGTTTTTCAAACTGTTTCTATCCTGTTTTGTTTCATTAGTACACCTTCAACGTTGCATTACTCTCAATCTTTGGAAAAGAAGAGATTCTATACAGAGAAGATCTAAAAAGATGTTACTACATTCTCGAGGAAGGTTACAATTCAATGCCTATAAATCTTCCAGGAACACTCTTCCACAGGTCAATGAAAGCTCGTAAACAACTCTCACAAATCCTCGCTACAATCTTATCAAAAAGAAGAGACAACACTTCCTCCTCACAACACAACGATCTTCTCGGTTCATTCATGGAATCTAAAGAACAACTAACAGACGAACAGATCGCAGACAACATCATCGGAGTCATCTTCGCGGCAAGAGACACAACAGCAAGTGTTATGACATGGATCCTCAAGTACTTAGCTGAGAATCCCAACGTTCTAGAAGCTGTTACTGTAAGTAACATGTACAGACAACAAGTATTAGTTCAAAACGAGTGGCCCTTTTCGTAATTTTGTATGTCTGTTTTTGTAACAGGAAGAACAAATGAGAATAAGGAAAGATAAAGAAGAGGGAGAGAGTTTAACATGGGGAGATACAAAGAAGATGATATTAACTTCAAGAGTGATTCAAGAAACATTAAGAGTTGCTTCAATCTTATCTTTTACATTTAGAGAAGCTGTTGAAGATGTTGAATATGAAGGATATTTGATACCTAAAGGATGGAAAGTGTTACCACTTTTCAGAAATATTCATCATAGTCCTGATATTTTCTTGAATCCGGGAAAATTTGATCCATCAAGATTTGAGGTGGCTCCAAAACCAAATACGTTTATGCCATTTGGGAATGGAGCACATTCGTGTCCTGGTAATGAATTAGCAACCAAAACCAAATACGTTTATGCCATTTGGGAATGGAGCACATTCGTGTCCTGGTAATGAATTAGCAAAGCTTGAGATGTCTATTATGATTCATCATCTTACCACCAAGTACAGGTGTGTGTTAGATCATAGTTTGTTTTTGTATTTTCTTTGTATTGTTCCAAAAATATATGTTTTTTGTGACAAGGGGTATTTGTGTAACTTTTAGGTGGTCGATAGTTGGAGCGAGCGATGGGATTCAGTATGGGCCCTTTGCGCTTCCCCAAAACGGACTGCCCATTGTCTTGACCCGGAAGTCGGAGATCTAAAATGACACAATTGCCCTCTATTATACCTGAGCCTGGAGGCAAAAAAGTTCAAAGATTTTTGGTATATATATTTTTTCTCCTAAGTGGAAAAGGAGGAGAAAGCACTGAAGCGCACACATTTTTTTTTGTTTTTGTTTTTCCAGAGATTTTAATTTAGTTTAAAATGAAAAAAAATGGTAACTGAATTTTGGGAAAACATGTTTATTATCTCATGTGCTTTTATTTATTTCCGCAAAAATATCTCACAAATATGTTAACTGATTTGTCCCCACAGTATTGGGGGGTGACGATTTTAGAATGCAACAAGTACAATGCAATTTGCTTATAGGTTGATTGTAAACACCTGAGATGTGGAAGTACCATAAAGCATGAATATAGTTTCAAATAATCGATTTGGTTAAGTCACAAATTATCTATGAAGTGTGCTGATTCATATGTGACTTTGGTCCCAATCATCCATTACGAATTCCTACAGGCACACACACAAGACAGTTTCATTTTATTTATTACATAAAAATTTATCATTTCTTTTTGTCAAGTCACAAGATGATCATGTCTCAACAAATGTTATGGTTGTGATAAAAGTCACAATGTGTTTGTTTATCTAACAACTTATCAACATCTTTCGAGGCCCTAAACATGTGTTTATATGATATATCACTTATATCATGACTCGACTAGTCGACTTATATATGTTTATTTATCTATATGTTTGCTTATATTAGAGGGAGATGCTTCTTCCACCAAGTGAATGACAGTTTCTGACTTGTTCGTTTGGTCTTTCATTACGAATTGCACAAGTTGTTGATGTTGTTTCTTTACTTTGAACCTGGCGGCTAATATGGTCAAAGCTCCAAGTCCTAGTATGGCTAAGAAGCCTGAAGCTGCAAACACACCCTCTTTCACCACATAACAATCTTTATCAAACCACCCTTCTCCATATGGTTGAGCTCGGCTTATGCTTATTGCAGTGCTCAACAGCAAAACCACTACCACAAAATTGGACCTGAAGTAAGGGTAATAAGAGATAAGATATAATTTATCATAAACGAATCTCAAGTGATCTTTTCTTTCTTAGACCATCTCTAACCACAGTATGTTAAAAGGGTTTCATAAAAAAATAAAAAATTAAAAATTAAAAAGTATGAAAGAGAATTATGAATTGGATGTTGTTTAAGGGTTTTAAGAAACTCAAATGTATGAGTTCGACATATGTCATGTTATGAGTGGTTAAAAGTTTTAATAAACATTTTGATTAATTTAAATATTTAGGTTTTATTAAAATATTATTATTATTTTTTTTTTGTTTAAGAACCAATTGAGGGGATATACAGTTGGAGGTGATCTTATAGTTTAATTCTATTTTCATAAATACTACTTTTTAATATGTTACCTTAAAATATTTTTGAAAATATATAAGAATTATTTCATACTATTTTCGAGTAAATTGTGGAGAATACGAACCCAAAATATTTACGAATAATTATTATTAAACTTTCATTAAACTTTCATACGAAACACATTTTGATTGATAGAGAAAATAGTAAAACTAAATTAAATTAAATAAATGTGAAAGATAGAAACAAATGATATCATAAAATATCACCATCTTATACATCTCAATAATTTCTATGATATTGGTCAATTATATAAAAATCATCTTCTCCTTTAAACCTTAGTCATATATATACACATTAGATGAGAAAAGAAAAAGACAAGAGATTAAAATAATTTACCAGGAAAGGAGCAACATAACAACGAGTAAAGCACTTTTGTAACCATCTTCTCCTTTAAACCTTGTCCTATTATTTCTAAACACAACTACGTTTCCAATGATGTGAGCAAGGCAAAAGCAAAGAACAGCTACTGATCCAAGCCCAAACGCATGGCTTTCAGGTACGTTTCCAATGATGTGAGCAAGGCAAAAGCAAAGAACAGCTACTGATCCAAGCCCAAACGCATGGCTTTCAGGTACATAACAGTTTCTCTCTGCGTCCCATTGAACATCTTCTTCCTAAAACACATAAACATTTTCAGAAAACTTGGTTCAAGTTTTAAATGGAATTTTACGTACGTTGTACCTTTGTTCTCTTGAACTCAGCTGCGAAACTTGTGATAAAGGAAATGAGACCAAGAGAGAACATGGATGAATATAGAAAAATATTATGCATTGCTCTAATGATCTTGTGCCTTAAATCAACCGGTCGCACGTACATATAAGAGTGAAAAAAGGAGAATATCTAATCATGTTACATTGCTATAATAGTACATGGACAAAATTACAAAATATTTTCATTTTATAGATATATAAAAGGAGAAGAAGAAGAACGTGAGAAACGGGGTCTTCTCTTATGGAAATTGCTAGGAAAATCACGCCTACATATATGTGTTGTAATTTGTAATCACAAACGTCTCTATCTCAGTTTCTTCATTAACCTTTTACGCAAAAAAAAAGGAGAAGAAGAAGAACGTGAGAAACGGGGTCTTCTCTTATGGAAATTGCTAGGAAAATCACGCCTACATATATGTGTTGTAATTTGTAATCACAAACGTCTCTATCTCAGTTTCTTCATTAACCTTTTACGCAAAAATCTATCTACTAAAATGATCTCAGACACATTATATTTCAGTAAATTCTTTCTATTGTATTCGAACGCCCTCTATTAACTCATGCCATATCTAATCACCATAGAAGAGCTTATATGGCCACTTCACCATTTACAACATCAAAGCATAACAAACCCTATTATGCCCTCTTTGATATGTTATTCACTAATTACACATGTTAAATATGTTTCATTACTAAAATTATGACTGTTATGCAAAATATTAAATTTTCAAAAAATTTATAATAAACTTTATTTCCTCAAGATTCAAAATGATTAAATTATTAAATGGATATTTTTAATAAATTCATTTTCAATTCAAATAAGATATGCAACTTTGTTTAGTAACTCAAACTCTAATTAACCAAAAACATTTGTAAAATCAATATAGATATTTCTATATTTTTTTTTGGTCCTCAAATATTATCAATTTTCATTGTTAAATAAAAAACATAATTTATATATATCTTATGACCAAAAAAAAAACCCTTTGTTGTTGAAAGAAAAACAGTTATGTTTTCTTTTGTTCACGCCAAAAAAAAAGTTTTCTTTTGTATATGACACCGTCGATTGAATCTTTACACCGTACTGCTCACACCACCTCTCGAACCATCTCACCGAGTGTCGAACCCAGAGAGGGCTTTCCTCAGTCCTCTGTTCTTCGCTTTTCTCCAGATCCATCTTTCACCAAACTTTGTCACTCCACATTAATTCGAACCGATCCATTACGATCAGCATTTTTTAAATCCCCAAAGATCCCTCTGCTTCTGAAAAAGCGAAAAATCTTTGCCCCCAGATCAACTTGTGATTTTTCTCCACATTTTTGGTTCATGTTTTGATCTATTGAGGTCTTATGGATTCGCATCCTTCCCCATTGGGAAGGTCCATTGCCAATTTCAATCAATCTAGCGTAGGTCTTAATCGTTCTTCTTCGAATTCGTCTTCTTCTTCTGCATCATTAACTAAATCGATCTCTGATGCAAGTAGTCAGAGTCTCTCTTATCATTAACTAAATCGATCTCTGATGCAAGTAGTCAGAGTCTCTCTTCTATCCTTAACAATCCACATGTAGGTAAGTCTGGTGTTTATGGTTCCGATGCTTCTTGGGTTGGTTGGTGGTCTTCATCGACTTTTGTTGCTCCATCTGAGTTCGCCCCTGTTGCTTCAACAAAGCTACCGGGTTCAGAGCTGACCAGATCCGACTTCCGTGGTTACGTTTCTTCGATCTCAGAGTCTCATGGTAGGTTTGAGGATATTAATAAGCACACTAGGGATGAGAGATCTGGTTTTGATCAGGAGAGTCATGTATCGGGTTTAGCTGCCTGCTTGCGTGAGGTTCCTTCATTTTACTTTAAGGAGGATTTTGCTCTCGAGGATGGAGCTACATTTCGTTCTGCTTGTCCTTTCTCGAGTATGAATGAGAATGTAGTGCTTCAAGAGAAGCTGTCACGGTATCTAGATGTGGTGGAGTTGCATCTTGTGAAGGAGATCTCCGTGAGGTCAGATTCGTTCTTTGAGGTAGATGTGGTGGAGTTGCATCTTGTGAAGGAGATCTCCGTGAGGTCAGATTCGTTCTTTGAGGCTCAAAGACAGTTACAGGATTTGAATGTGAAGATTGTTGAGGGCTGTAGTAGAACTCTTGAGTTGAAAGAGACTATTCGGCTTCTGGATAGGAATTTGGTAGATTCTGCTCGACAGATTCAAGATTTGAGTTGAAAGAGACTATTCGGCTTCTGGATAGGAATTTGGTAGATTCTGCTCGACAGATTCAAGATCTAAGCTCAACTAGGATTAATATGTTGGAGCTGCAACGTAAACTGAGACTTATTTTGTATGTTAACCAAGCTCTCGCTGCGCTCAAATTGGTAATTTTTCTTCTGATTTGCAGAGTAGTGTCAAGCCAGCTACATTTGTCGTTTTCCTTCTTTTTCTTGATGGAAGTTTGATTCTTTATTGTTCAGCTTGTTGCACCCTCAGATTGTGCTGAAGCTTTGGACATAACTGACGATCTCCATAACTTGTTGGTAAGTCCATCTGTAATTGATGCTGGAAACTTTTAGATGATTAGGGTGCTCCTAAAAGCTTAATTGGTCTGCCACTTCTTTTAGGCTGGGGATGAGCTAACTGGTCTACACTGCTTCCGCCATCTTCGGGATCATGTTACTAGCTCCATAGATTCTATAAACAGGTGTGTCTTTTTTCAGGTCATGATAATGACTTTCAGTCTGTTTTGTAATCATACTCTTTTAGGATAGATTGATTGGAAACACACTGAGGCTTAGTTGGATTTCAACTGTGCCAAGTACCTTACCGAAGTACATAAGTAGTGAAAATGTGGTCTATTAACCATGGTTTGAGTTTTGTTGTTGAACCCCTTGAAATTTCTCAAATAGAAGGCTGTCCATATTTGAAATTTTTTTGTAAGGTTTTGCAGCTCTTTTTTACCCCCTCTATTACATCCTGCTGCCGCTCTGGTTTATTCTAGCAGATAGTCTCTCTATGATTGGCAAAGGTCACTGTTCTTTAAGTAAAATCAATCCTTTCATCTTTCCCCCCTACTTGGGCCACTTGTTGTGATGTTAAGCTTTACAAGTGCGGTGGATAGCTTTACCGTCTGATGACTACATGTATCCAGGCTTGTAGCATCCTGTAGTAATCAACTAATACCTCTGAACTATTAACTTTCCCCTTCAAATTGTGTCTTGCACGCGGCAATGCCTTGCTGGCTGGATTTCCCTTATTATGATGAATTTTGGTTTGCACTCATTACTTGGATATTCCATCCAGTATACAACCTGTGGGGTTTTTTTTTTTGTCAGTTAGATGTTTGGTATATTGATATTGTTTGGTAGTGCTGTTTTGGAAAGATTTATTAGTTCATATAAAGTTTACTTTTCTATATCTAGTGATCTACCTCTCCTGTTTTCTCTATTATTTTTCTTTTATTTGTGTATATTTTCTTGTGTCTGATGGCTTGTCGATTTTTTTCATTGTAGTATTCTCACTTCAGAATTCATGCGCATCTCAATACATGATACTGGGGAGATAGATCTACTGATTCTATCTGCAGCAAAATCACGGGTGTCCATTTCATCTAATGAAAAGACCGATGATGACGTAAGTCTCATCAGATACAAAATGTGTGTATTTTAATTAATATGGTTCTTCTTTTTGTACTACGTGGAGCTTGATTGTTTATGTAGAATATTCTACAGTGTGGGAAGTGGTAGATTATCAGAATAAGAACTGGAATAACGGCCAACATGACTCTGGATTTTGGGCATACACCTTTGCAGGTTAAGCTAGACGAAGGGGATACATCAACTTTATGTGATCGGTTTCTTCCTCTAGTTATTGGACTGCTAAGAACAGTGAGTGGCTGGTCCTGATCATTTTTCAACATATGCTACCACCAAAATTGACAATGCTTTATTAGTTTAATTTCTTTGTTTACGCTGTTCCTGGTCTTTATTGTTGGTTCATAGTGCTCATTAAGTGTTTAGTATGAAATTTAGTTTCTCATATGTTCTTCGTTGAACTGTTTTTCATAGGCAAAGTTCCCCTCAATCTTGAGGATGTATCGTGATGCACTCAAATCCCAAATGAAGAATACAATCAAGAACACAGTTGATAAGCGGCTTCCAATTCTTCTTGCAAGATCGCTCGAATCTGATTTTTCACATGGGAAGCCCTCAGTAGACTTCCTTGTTTTCTTTTTAATATTTAATTTGATCTGAACCGACTTGGACATAATTTACTTTAAAATTGGTCAGCTGTTGAAAAATGTTGCCTGATAGCTCATTTTTAAGGATTAAATAGTATTTTATTACTTCTATTAGTTTGTCTCTCAGAAGCCATGCTTATTCCTAGTGCGTACACAGGTGGTGCCTTAAAGCTCGGGAGCAAGTTGAAGACTCTGTCATCCGAGGCATTTGTTGACCTCTTAACTGCTATATTTCAGACTGTTCAGGTAATATGTGCATCAATTTTGGAACTTGCAATTACTAAACAAGCATTATAGGAAGTCATCATGTATGTTTTACTTATACTAGACCTCTGGCAGCCTTTTTATTTTGGCTTTGACACATCAACCATGAAATAGAGTTGGAAAATTTTCACCCTCTGAAGAAGGTAGATGTTTGATTAAGATGTAATATGATTTCATTTCATTTAGTGAATGCAGGCACATCTAGTACGTGTTTCAGAAGTGAAAAAAGCAATTGAATGGATCCTCTGCAATATCGATGGACATTATGCAGCTGATTCAGTTGCAGCTGCAATTGCTGTTGGTGCTGTGGCAGCCGAAACAGCCCAGGAAACAGGTTTCCAAAGCAGTTCATTAGTGTTTTCCCCATTGGGCAATCCAACCTCAAAGGTCCCTCCACTGCAGTTCCCCATTGGGCAATCCAACCTCAAAGGTCCCTCCACTGCAGAGAAAATCGAGTGACGCTTCAAGCTTGATGAACATGTCAAGAAACTTTAGGTTTTTATAGTTTTAAATGCATTTTCCAAATTCTCGCAGTTGTCTGTAACCCAGGCCTTTCTATGCGTTGAACTTAAAACTTAATTAGGCGTTTTCTGATTTATATAGGGCCGATGTCTTAAGAGAAAACACAGAAGCTGTCTTTGCAGCTTGTGAGGTTACTCATACGCAGTGGGCAAAACTACTAGGAGTTCGCTCTCTTCTTCATCAAGAATTGAAATTGCAGGAGTTCATGAGCATTTATGATCTGACCCAAGAATTTATAACAGTTACAGAGAAGGTATTTTGTTCTAAACTATTCTTTATATAGGGGATAAGAAATTGCATGCTTATACTCCGTGACATTTGTACTGAACTTAACAGATTGGTGGACGGTTAGGATCTCATATTCGTGGGACGCTGCAATCACAAGCCATGGCCTTTGTGAAGTCCCAGCATGAAAGTCAAGTAATTCTCTTTATCTATAATATCATTTGCCTCCCGTCTGAAAAAGTGTTTTACGTGGGGTGATCCAAGCATTTTTATTCGCCCTTTCCCGTAAACATGAGCTTGCTAATGGTGATGTTTATAATGGTTGATACAATTTTTGTACATGCCTGGATGATTTGGTCTCACGATGATCATCTTAGTCTATCCATTTTATAGTTTAACAATGATTGGTTTTGTTTGAATCATCCCTAGCTCATTTCTTATGTGAGATGGGTTCGTTCATAACACCTTTTTTTGGTGGTACCAGAAACCAGGAGAATTCTGTTTTCAAAATTACCTGAGATTCAAAAGCCTCTATTGTCAGTAGAGATCGATAAAGTTGCTCAGGTATGCTTCTCTTTTTGCGTTCTGGCTTTTATCTCTTTAATTTTACAGGTCTTTTGAAGGTCATTGCGTACCTGATATGAAGTTGAAATGAAAATTTCATACCAGATGTTTATTTCTAGGTTTCTAGAATATATATGTCAGGATGGTGGTTTTATTATCCGTTTCCATCAACTTCAATTTCTGGCAAATTCTCAGGATTATAGGATACATAGAGATGAAATATACGCAAAACTGGTTCAGATAATGAGAGAAAGACTATTGGCACATCTCCATGGGTTACCTAAAGTTGTTGAAGGCTGGAATAGACCTCCAGACACAAATAAACAAACTAAAGAGTTTGCGTGGCCACTCACAAGGGTGATTATTTCTCATTCTCTAATCTTATNAAAGCTGATGTACAAGCAATCTTCAGGTGAGCATATATAAGCTGCACTGTAAATCATTGTTTCTTTCATAGTAAAGGTCAAAAGCATAAGCTGCACTGTAAATCATTGTTTCTTTCATAGTAAAGGTCAAAAGCCGGAAGTAATATTTTTGGTACTAGAGTTCTCATATTTCCTTAATACATGTATCATGAATCTTGTAGGCAGGTCATTTTACTTATCCACACACAAACCTCTCAAACGCTAACCAACTTGGAGATAAACTCTCCAGAGGCCAAGAAAAGGTAACTGTATATCCTTAAGATAAAAAACTGTCTTAGCTTCTGTCATAATCATCTGTCTGGTTTATATCAGGTTGAAGATTCACGTTGAGCTTATCCTCAAATGTATACGGTCATTACCATCCGACAATGTCAATGAATCAGGCATCCCAAACTGGGGACAACTAGATGAATACTTTGCACAACACTTTAGAGAAGAAGAAAAAGGGGACGAAGCTGAGTAATGAACTCGTCATTGTATAGCAATTTGTTTCTTCTCGCATCCAAATCAGAGAGTCTGGGTATAATGAGGATGGACTCCTCATCTGTAAATTTAACTTACAGGTAACAAAAATTTCTCACTCCATTACCGAAAAAAAACTCCAATCTGCTAGCAAAATAGATTACCAAATCAAATAGAAAATATGATATGTAATGTTCAGCGGGTTAAGCCAATTTAATATCTTGAAAGGTAAAATCTTTGTTCTGTTCAGTTAATGCATAGAAACTTGAAAGATTATTCTGATGCATTGGAGCTTCAACAATGCAGGAACATTACATTATTACAAGTATTTTGCTCGGATGAATATTATATGGTTGTACCAAAAGTATGGAAGCCAAAAGTATC
>CM071716.1:53893389-53906940 GCA_036630335.1 Physaria fendleri | reverse complement strand
GGGACGCTTCACTCCGACTTGAGCGCCTAGGCCGATTTTTTAGGCGCCTAGGCCGATTTTTAGAACCTTGTTCATAACCAATGGGTAGTACCTAATTGTTAATTTTAGTGCAGTTTGATGACATAAATAGTCCAAATTATTTGTTTATAAAAACATAAAATAAAAAAATCATGGATTAGCATATTCATAAAACTCTCAAATGTTCCAATCATTGAATTATATAAAAAAGAATATTTAGGCTGGAATTATGATAACGATGATTCATATACAATAAATTAGTTACCCAAGAATAAGGGGACAAATGAAAAAGACGTATAGATAGAAATGTAAAAATATAACTGAATTTTTATTTATTTTAGTAAGTGTGTTTGAGATTTTGGTTAGTATAGAGAGGACATAAATGAGAAGAAGAGACATCTCAACATCTCTCGCATCTTTCATGAGTAATAAACCTACGAAAGGCATCTAAGAGACAACCAAGAGACAACCAACATCTCTCGCATCTTTCATGAGTAATAAACCTACGAAAGGCATCTAAGAGAAAACCCTCTCATCGATCGATCTTTATCTATCAACTATCCTGTTGGAAGTAAAATAAATATTATATCCACTAATATTTCACATAATTAAATTGGCATCAAATGAAAAAACAAATACTGTAACAAAAGCCTTAGTCGTTAGTATGGCTTGTTGGATAGGCCTAGTGCGAGAAATAAGAGCCTTGCCACCTCTTTTATCTCCTACGCCACTACTAGTGCGAGAAATAAGAGCCTTGCCACCTCTTTTATCTCCTACGCCACTAATTAGCTGTGCACGTTCCGATTTTGGGAACTACTTCGGACGTTCTACCGAAAGAACCTCAGGTTTTGACTTACGTTTTTCCTCCTTCGTTTCTCTTTGGTTCTCTCTTGATCACCATCTTACCGAGGGGCTTCGTTTTATCGCATCTTCTTAGTAGACAAATCTAAACCTTAGTTAGGATTTGATTACCTTGAGGATTCAAATGTTTATGTTTTCGTGCATTTTTATTCTTTTTTGGGCACAAAACCATGTTAACAATAGGTTATTTTGTAATCTATAACTTACTTATTTCTAATAAGATATTTACCATCTACAAAAAAAAAAAAAAAAAAAAAAAAAAAAAAAAAAAAAATACTGTAACACGAATATTTAGTGAACAAATGATTAAATCTAGTAAAAATATGATCCGAAACACGAGTATACCGTTTCTTGTAGTCGAGGATGTAACACGTTTGAGGTACGTAGTTGTTGAGTTACAATAAAATAAAGTGTTATCAAATTCATTACCAATTTTTAAAATGAAAATTTGGCGTACCTTATATAGCTGAGATTGCGCAATTTTGTCACATATTCGTTCAAAAATATCAATACGATTAAAATAATATTTATGCCAATTGATTTCTAAAATTTTATGTTGTTTCTAAGTATGTGATCTTGTTCTTTAGTTCCATGTGGTTCGTACATTCAGTTTCACATTCATGTTTAATGCTTCCATAGTAGTTGTATTGTACCCACTAAGAGGATCATTATATATATGTGGTGATCTCCTCAGGAGATTATATGGTCCCTTTTTTCTTGATATGGAACAATTTGTGTGATTCTTCTTACTAAAGTTTTACTACTCGATCTCTCTTACACAAAACAATATCATTTGTTTTTTATTTTATTTGTTTTGTCAAGAAAATATCATATGATACAATTGACAAAAATTAAGAAAACTTGTAATTATACAAATAGTTATTCTTATACTGTGATAAATGATTAAACACATAAAAAATGATTTTAAACTAAAAAAGTTGATATGGCCGGTGGTAAAAAAAGTTTTAACCGTTAATATGATATACACAAAATAATTAAATCACAAATTTATGGTTTTAACCGTTAATATGATATACACAAAATAATTAAATCACAAATTTATGATATACCCACATAAAACATCATAGCTATACCAGACATATATGATGATATTTTATTCAGAATTACTATAATCATATAACCATTATTTTTGCCCAATTTTAAATGAGATAATTTTTTGGATTTTGTTTTGATTAGTTCAACACTAATGACCCTTTATCTTTCTCCTAAACTTTATTAAACTAAAATAAAAAAAGTGGTTAAGAGGAATCTATGGAGAAATATAGGTGAAGCTCATGATTTCTCATGGTCCCTTTTGGATGACCACTATACCATTTGTCCACATTCTTAACCTTCCTTACTTCTTTTAAAATTCTCATAATATTAAAACAAAATTCACTAATCAGCTTATCTATTCTGATTTTCAAAAGAAACATATTTCTAATATAAAAAGTTATTAAGTGTTCTACCAAAAAAAAAAAAAGTTATTAAGTGTTGAGGTTTTTAAATTTCTCTACTCACTTAGATCATATCCAAAAAAAAAAAAAGTTATTAAGTGTTGAGGTTTTTAAATTTCTCTACTCACTTAGATCATATGTGTATATAATATACACACACATATTCTGAGTAATGATATCTCCGTGACACATATATAGAAAGTTTAGAAACGTTTGATATGAAATTAATAGATGTGACATTAAATAAATATAGTGATAGAGGAATTAATTTTATTTGTGGTTATGGTGAGAGTTGGGTGTATTGGAATTGGGGACTACACAATATAATCTCTTATCTTCATCATTAAAGTTTGATACTACATCAACTTATACTTATCAGTCCAAATCCACATTTTAATATTTAATATTTACTATGCATAGAAACACAATTAATTATTTTCTCAAGTTAACAACAAAGTATGGATTTAGTATATGTATGCATAGAAACACAATTAATTATTTTCTCAAGTTAACAACAAAGTATGGATTTAGTATATGCAAAACCAATTTTAAAAACTGAAAAAATTAATGGATTCAAAGAGGTAAAGTATTTCAGTAACAATTTTTTTTCTTCGAAATTTGGTCGAAAACTGAAATGATCGGACCAAATTTCGATCATGTGTAACCGACCACTCAATTTGATCATAAATTGGTCGAAAAACGCGAATTCCGACCCAAAAAAAACCCAATATAATGGGTGGAATTTGGTTGGAATATTTCTTAATATATTCATAAAAAGGGATCATTTGTTAATGTTTTTTTTTTTAAAGGATCATTTGTTAATAAATTTAAAAATCTGATATAAAGCTGATATATGTTTTAAATCAAAAGTACTTAAGCTTAAAATAAGGTTATAAAAATGATGATAAGGCAATAATGACATTCAACGCCACTGAAGAAAAGAAATGAAAAAGAAGATGAAGAGATATTACTTTCTGGTCTTCAGCAACACAAACGCACTGTACTACTTACTATAGGCCCAACCAAAAATTAAATAAACTAACACTTTGCTTTTTTCCTTTTGATGAGTTAAATCAAAATGACATCAGTTTGTTTGTTACATATTCAGGTCCGTACTATATTATTCGGTGGTTTTAAACAGTGTAGATAACTATGGTTGTTACATATTCAGGTCCGTACTATATTATTCGGTGGTTTTAAACAGTGTAGATAACTATGGTATTCGAAGTTTTCATTAATTTTTAAATTTTAATACATTATTAAAATATATTCATTTTATATTTCTATCATTCAAATTATAACTTTTCTAGACATTTTATTTTAAGATCAGAGTTGTTTTAGTTAATTAATAATTAAAATAAATAATTTTCTTAAGAAATAATATGTGTTTGTATCTTTTTTTTTTGTCAACATGTGTTTGAATCTTAATAATGAAATTATAAGTCTTCTTAAATCATATAATCATATTGACTATAGTAATGTGTTTTTGTTAAACTAAGGTCTTCTCAATTGGGCGAAGCAAAAACTTATAATGGGCCAAGTAATGGTAAGTTTGTCACCTAAATTTTCAAAAGAATTTTAACTAACGGTAAGTTTGTCACCTAAATTTTCAAAAGAATTTTAACATTATTTATTTTCTCTTTGTATCTGTAAAGAAGCAAAGCAATACAGAAAGAGTACAATACCCAACAAAACATCACAAGTATAAAAGATTTGTCCTTAAATTTTGAAACCAAAAGGTAAGAAAGATCAAACATAGAGCAACCTCCATGGTGCTAAAGAAACACATAGCATCAACGTTATCCACCATAAAGATGATCCTCTTAGATTCAACCCTGCACCAACAAATAAACAAACCTCAAACTTCTTCGATCATGGATCAAATTCGTGATCTCAAAGAGGTATGAAACAAAAAGACACCTAATCACTAGTTTAATAACTTCTTCCATAATTAAGTACTGAATTAGAAAATATTAATGATAATTAAAGGAAGTAAACCTTGATTCTTGATATTTTCAGACAAAGAAGATGATGCATTTGACAAAGAAATCCCAAGGTTCAAACAGTCCTTTCCAAATTCACCTTTCCAAAACACAAAAACACCCAAATAGTTTAAGTGTTTGTGTCTCTTCTTCTTTTAACAATCAATCAATAAGATTTTGTTTTTCTTACATTCTTTGAAGCAAGGAAAAGTGGTGATGTTGCTGGAGAAGGTGCTTCACCACATGTTAGATCAAGGGTACCTAATATGATGAATGTTTTACTTTTTAATGTTCTCTATATGATCAACACCAAACTTAACAAGTCTTCAAAGATATGAAGAGATAGAGAATTTTGCTTTACAGTTTGGGATGATGCAAGGGAGAAACTTGAGGTCATGATTAAGTTGCTTCCACCCATGATCACATTCACACTCATATGTAGGAATTGTGTGTAAAGATGATTTGCATTTCCCTCTCCCACATTTCACTAACTCGCATATATCATCTGTTTAAAACACAAAGGAACAATCTAAGGTTTAAATGGATCCACCAACATCAAATTTAAACTATAAAAAAAAAAAAGTTGAAGAAGAGTATAACAGAAATACCAGTGACATGAGAGAGGAAAACACAAGTAGTTGTCTTATGGTTGATCAGAAGTAAAGCTGCAATGAGACAGAGTGTGTTCCTAAGAGAAGCCATGAGTTTGTGTCTTCTTTGGAGTAATAATATGTGAAATTATAACAAAGGTCGTTCTTGGACTGTGTTATATAATTACTTGAGGATTTTGTTAAGAGTGTAAGGTGGGCACAAATGTGTTATGTATATAGTGAAGTGGACCGACCAACTTGTAGTATAATTTGGGTTCGACTTCTAATGTTTAAGTCAATTACTCTTTCCAAAGGAATCTAATGTTTTTTTTATGCTTGGATTAATATTCCTTTGGAAATGATTGTGACAAAGATAATATGACGAGAATATTATTACTTCATTTTAGGCTTACTCGTTAACGTATGTAATGTGTTAGAAATGCAGGTGTATTATCCTAAAAATGCAAGTAATAGTTCTAATACAATCATATGTTCTTGAGAAATATGAAAAGCATAGAAGCAAAGCAATACAAAAACAGTATAATACTTAACAAAACATCACAAGTATAATAGATTTGTACACAAAATTTTGAAACCAATAAAGTAAAAGAGATCAAACATAGAGCAGCCTCCATGGTGCTAAAGAAACACATAGCATCAACGTTATCCACCACAAAGATGATCCTCTTAGATTCAATCCTGCACCAACAAATAAACAAACCTCAACTTCTTCAATAATTAAGTACTTAATCAGAAAAGATTACTGACAGTTTAAGGAAGTAAACCTTGATTCATGCTGCTATCTGGTAAAGCAGGTGGAGAAGAAGATGATGCATTTGACAAAGGAATCCCAAGATTCAAACAGTCCATGGTGGAGAAGAAGATGATGCATTTGACAAAGGAATCCCAAGATTCAAACAGTCCATTCCTAGTGCACCTTTCCAAATAACAAAACATCAAACATTCAAAGTCTTTGTGTCTCTTCAATAGTTAACAACTAATCAATAAGAATACTATAATTTGTTCTTCTTACATTCCTTGAAGCAAGGAAATGAGGTGATGTTCATGAGATTTCTGTAACCTTCACGGCAATCGCAGCTGTATAAGAATGGTGTTGTCTTGTTACAAGACCCTCCTCCACAATCCACCCAACTACAAGCTATTCAAGAAAACAAGATATGTTCACATCAAGTTTGCCTCAATATCTCAAAAGTCTAGTCTTGATAAACAAGAAGAAAAGAAAGAAAGAGATTATTACCGTCGAGAAATGAAGTATTGTTGTCTTTAGGAAGTGTTTTGTGCTGTGCTGGAGGAGCTGCTTCACCACCACATGTTAGATCAAAGCTACCTAATACTTCACCACCACATGTTAGATCAAAGCTACCTAATATGATGAATGTTTATACTTTGTTATGTTCTCTATATGATCAAAACCAAACTTAACACAAGTCTTCAAAGAGAGAGATAGAGAGTATTACTTACAGTTAGGGGTGATGCAAGGGAGAAACTTGAGATCATGATTAAACTGCTTCCAACCATTATCACACTCACATTCATACATTAAAGTTGAGTTTGAAGATGCTTTGCATTTTCCTTTTCCACATTCCACTTCCTTGCATATATTATCTGTTTTTTCACAATAATTGCATCAACTAACTTTAAACATGTCACAAAATATACAAAAATCTGAATTTAAGAAAGACCCTTTACTTTTAGAAAACCACTTTTTACTCAAAACCCAACTCAGAAAAATACTTTAGTTTGTTAAAAGCATTATGGAACCAATAAGAACTGAGAAAAATTTTAATTTCAGACAGCAACAAGTTACTTGCCTAATCTGGAACACAAAATCAAGTTTTGTTCTTTTTAAAAATATTTTTGAAATGTTCAAACAGATTATCCTTTTGTTTCAAAGAGGTTACATACATCACTTCCAAAACAAAAGGAACTTCAATTAATAAGGAATCTAAGATTTGGATTAAATGATTCCATCAATATCAATTTGAACAAAACCCAGAAGAAGAGGATCAGAGAAATACCGAACATAGGAGCGAGAAGAGGAGAAAAATAAATCACAAGTAGCTGTCTTCTGGTAGATCAGAAGTAAAGCTGCAATGAGACAAAGTGTGTTCTTAAGACAAGCCATGAATGAGTTCTGTCTTCTTCTCCGTTAATTTGGATAATAAAATATGAAATTAGTAACAACAATAAAAAAGAAATCGAAAGGTCTGTTCTTGGACTCTGTTTATATATTAATTAGTCGAGGATTTGGTAAAAGAGAAAAAGGTGGACACGGATGTAAATAGTAGTGATGTGGACTTACCGACTTCGGCTTCTTATTTTCTTGAGTAGTTATTAGTTGATCGCTATTTTCTTGAGTAGTTATTAGTTGATCGCTGTGAATCCAATTAATGCGTTTTCATTTTCTTAATTACGGGTCAACATGATCATTTAAATTTGTCTTGGGTCAGCGGGAAAGAAAACAAAAAACGAGTGTTTTACAAAATAATCCCTGAACTTTCCTATTATTCTCTCTTACATACTACTGCTTTTGCAAATATAAATTTCAACACCTAACCATTCTTGTACTTGTAATGTCGAAAATACCCTTAAGTTCAAATTTTTCATTTCTTAGGAAATGCTTTTGGATTGATAGTATTATGGTGTTTGATCAATAACTTAGTGCACCTTTCAAGGTTACTGTGGTCTGCATATTTGCACTCAACATTTTGAGATTTCTCCCATTGATGTTTGTTCTGTTTGAATCCAGAATCCGTATTCAGGAAACATCCTGATGGCTGGATACGACAAAGAAGCTGGCACGTCTCTCTATTGCATTGCAACTCTTCACAAGGTTTGATAAGGGAGCAATTTGGTTATGGCTCATACTTCTCTCTTTCTACAATGGACAGAAACTACTGCAGTGACATGTCCTGTAGAAGAAGCCACTGAATTGTTCGGTATATGCATACTCGAGATCAGATCAAGACTGGTCATTGCACCACACTGCTGATGCCTGAGTTGTTTTATTGGGGGTTCTAAGATGTTTATGGGTAGTTAGCTCACATTTAGTTCTCTGTTTGAACTGCGAGCTCCCTGGATACGCAAGTTCCTAGATAAAAATATATATACATTATTAACAAATCGAATTTGAAAAGTGATTCTCGTGTTTGTGTTGGACATCAACGTGGTTAAAGAAAACATAGATTAAGAATTCTTTTCATTGCTTTGCTGGAGAATCATCATTGCCTAAAACCATACACAACTTCTTTTGTCGTTTCACCTGTGCAACCTGAGAGTGGATAAAAGAAAGTGGTGTCTCTGTTCCGTTGAGGAGGAAGTTTTGCAGTCCATGAGCTTTTCAAAATGTAATGATATGCTGCCATGGTTGAGGATGAAGTTTTGAACTCAGTCTCTTGCATTTTTGGGGTATCCATCAATATCTTGTGAAGTGGAAGTTATATCCTCGTATGGTTGGTGTTTTCAACAACATAATCTGGTAGTGGTTTATCTCCTGAAAGTGATGTAGTCTGCAAGATAGAGACTTCATTAGTTTTGATTGAATAATCATGGTTTATCTCCTGAAAGTGATGTAGTCTGCAAGATAGAGACTTCATTAGTTTTGATTGAATAATCAATGTCTTTATTACATGATTCATAGTGGAGCAAAAGTAAGAACATAGATATGATAGCAAAAAAAGAGTAAGCTAAATTGAGGTTATAGCAAACCTTTGTGAGGAGCACACTCGGCATGTCTTGATTCAACTAGCTCTTCATCACATCAGGGCCAGGAAGGCTAGTAGGTTCACAGAACTCATTTCTTTCTTCAGAGACTCCTCAATATGCCGAAATCAGAATTTGGACGTCCCAACATGTTTAAACAAGACATATATACAGAAACATCAGCATACCAGTATCTCTAGGCATCTTTGCTGGAAAGCTGAGGGACAACCATCACTGCAAACTAAACCAGCTTCCACAGATACCACAAGCATCATCATTTGGATCCTCAGCAATTATATCTACCCACCAAAACCAAAGTGCCCAGCAACCATTTGTTTATCCCATGCATCTATTTGGCAGTAAGAAGAGAAACCCCATGTATCTCAAACTTCAAAACTGTATGCAATTTTACAACATCAACCACAGTGAAAAAACCGTCTCTTGTTATCCAACCCTCAAGCATTTTTCCTTTCGGTCTTTGGTTCATGTACATCACCTTTTGGCTCAGTTGTATGGTTCTACTATCAATCAGCCATCCCAACAAAATACTCCTACCATGTTTTCTATTTTTCCCTCCATGCACACGGTGTATGGAGTAACCAGTTAATTATTCATTTTGGTGATGCAAAGGACTATAACTTTTGAAGTTGTATCCCCGTGAACTATCTCTGCTAATGACCCCATCTTTCACTGACATGACATTTCATTGGTGTTTATGAACATACCTGTCATCGTTTTCTACTTCATTTCTAATAGCTAAGAAATTTCGATCAAAAGTCGCTTTTTCATCACTGTCACTGGCAGATTGTTCCTCCCTTTTCATATCTTTTTCAATCTTTCTTTTGGTTTTCCTTGTTAACTGACTGAGGATCTCATCTGAGATCAGAGTAAATGTGGAACTATCTTCACAAGGTTTGGCAACTTTTCCCTCGCTACTTAACTGCTTCAGAAGTGCTTCATAAGCCTTGATAATAGACCAGTACGCCGTTCCCCTGGGGCTTATGTAAACTGCATCTAGGTAATCTCTATTCCTCCTAGGCCTATAGTCAATCGTCCACCCTGCTTCTAGTAACATTTCCCTAAAGGTAATCTCTATTCCTCCTAGGCCTATAGTCAATCGTCCACCCTGCTTCTAGTAACATTTCCCTAATTCGCTCACGTAATCTTTGTTTTTCTGTACCCAAACCACGCCTTATCTTTCCATCTCTGATTTTTGAAGGCATTGACGCCTCGGGTGAAGTCTTTGTTTCTCCAGTGGTTGACTTCTGAGATGGCTTTTGAGGTTCAATTATTCTCTTCTGCAACTGGCCTAAGCTATTGCTATCTTCAGAATCTTGGTCATGTCCCTTACTAGGCGTGGCCATTTTCAATCCATTTGGCTGTATTCTAACAGGAGGGGGCAGTTTCGGCAATGATTCAGTTTTAAGAGCAGTTGGTGACTGGATAGCAACACGTATTTTACCAGTCTCTTGAATCTTTGAGCTATAATGAGTTTGTTTAGCTTTTCCATTTTGTAGTATCCCTCCTACCTTATCCTGCTTCTTCGGCATCACCTTGAGAACACCATTTTTCCCCTGCACTCTGATCGGTCCATCAAAATTCATGTCACGATTTAACTTCTTCTTCAACAATACCGCATGAGTAGCTTTGCTTTCATTTCCACTCACCTTAGAATTGTTTCTATAACCTTGAGTACCAAAACCTACGTTCCCTGATCCATCTTCATATGGTTTTCTTCTCTTCTCAACATCTAACTCTTTACGACTACAACCAGTTCCATATTCCCTGTCAATGCCAAACTGAGCAGACCCCAACATCTAACTCTTTACGACTACAACCAGTTCCATATTCCCTGTCAATGCCAAACTGAGCAGACCCCAAATATGCTTGCTTACCAATATCAACTCCACTGCCATCAAAGGACCTCCTCATCCTCATTTCCATTAATCCATGTTCACTCTCCTCCTCCTCCTCTTCCTCATTATCATCATCATCATCATCATCATCTAATCTATGCCTCTTACTCTCCATCCACTCTCTACTCTTCCCCACAAAACACTCATCTCCATTCCCCTCAACACAATCCCTATTCCAACCAACACGACTCTCTTCCACATTACCGTAGTGGCACATATTATGAGGGATCGCAAGTTTCTCGCTAGACTCAGAGTCACTACTCATAAACAATCTAGACTTCTTCCTTGCCTCCAAATTAGGACGAGTCTCTGAAAAAGAACAGATTCTACCAACCCCATCATTCTTCTTCACAATTAAACAACCAGATGAACTTCTCTTCTTAATCAATACCCCCGAAGATTCACCAGATCTCATCCCACCTCTCTCCATATACACAACCCTAAATTTTCCCCAATTTCAAAATGCAATATCTATAACGCTAGATCTAAATCCACGATTGATGGATCTGCAAAAAATCCCCTCAATGAGAGGCGAAACGTGAAAGCAACAGCAACGAATTATCTCCGATTCAAACCAACGGATAGCTCCGTCGATCTGCTGACATAGATTAACTCCGGCGACGGTGGGGGCGAGATGTAATTTCGTAGCCACCAACAAACAATAAATAGGATGAAAGAGAAGAGCGTCGTTTCACACGGTTCTAGTTAAAAAAATTAAACGTTGTATGTTTGTCTTTTGCTATTTCCCTCCAAATGACGTAAGATGTGGCAAGATTTTAGAGCTATTTTAAACTAATTATAATGACGTGGCAATATCTCATGGCTCCGACAGAAATGTCTCATGTTTTGTTTTGCATAATTACATGTTTAGTAATATCATTGGTAGTTTAATGTGAAAGTACTAAGGCCCGTTTCTGGAGCCCAAGAAAATTGAAGGCGGAGTATTATTTCAATAAGTATGTGTTCTTGGGAAAATGATCAAAAATTCTCTAATTTAATTTAAAAATGCATATATATTTTTTTTAATTACAATTGAGCAATTATATTTTCCAAGTTTTATTGATTTAATAAAATTAATATTTTTTATGTTAATATAAATTTATTTTTGACTTGATATTTTATTTTTTTTGCAGTATTTAAAAGGACAACTTCTTTTATGTTTTCACTTGCGGATTTTTTTGTGTGTTTTTATTATTTCGCAGATTTTTTAATTAAAATAATAAATTTATATTAATTTTGATGAAAACATTTTTTTGTGTGTTTTTATTATTTCGCAGATTTTTTAATTAAAATAATAAATTTATATTAATTTTGATGAAAACAGAATTTATTTCGTTAAAACAACAAAATTTGAGAAATAAAACTTTATAGAAGTTATTTCAAAAATAAATCTATATTCGTTAAAACAACAAAATTTGAGAAATAAAACTTTATAGAAGTTATTTCAAAAATAAATCTATATTGTTATGTGACTTCGTAAATCTTTTGATCATTTTTTCATTAGGAAATTTCCATAATTTTTCAAAAAAATAATCATTTTTTATATTCTAGTTATCATTATGTGAGATAAGACACCATAATAGACCCATTCATATAGTGTAATTAGATTTTAGTGGGTATATATTTACATAATACACATTATAATCGAATCAAACAACTCGACGAAACAACGATGGAAGTACAACGAAATCATGTGTATCAAACTCGAAAACCAAATCCTTAAAGTTATTGCTATTTGTCGGTGTGAAAAGCAATAATACAAAGTTATAAATGGTCGATAATACGTTGCACTAATGACACGTAATAGTCCTCTCAAACACGTTTTTCCATTTAAACCCTGGTCGATAATACGTTGCACTAATGACACGTAATAGTCCTCTCAAACACGTTTTTCCATTTAAACCCTTAATTTTATTACATATTAATAGAAACTATAAGAGGGGACAAGGAAATGGAATGTTTTGTTCAATGAACTTGTGACCACTTTTGTTGTTGCGTGAAAATGACATTGTCTTTAATAAAGTTATTGTTTTTTTTTATAGTTAGCCGTTAACAACAATAGCACTTATTGGATGAGATGTGCGGTTGAAACATATGAAGACGCAACATGTGAATATAGAATATACTGAAAATATGGATGAGATGTGCGGTTGAAACATATGAAGACGCAACATGTGAATATAGAATATACTGAAAATAATAATAGGGTTTTTTGTGATAATTGTTAGGATAATTAACTATATTAGGTTTACAGAGAACAATAATTGGTTTAGTTTATGGAATATCAAACAAATAATTGGTGTCTCGTGGTGAAGTTTAATCGAGCAAAAGGGAGTTCTATATACGTATAAGATTTACACAAGTAAAAGAAGCAAATATTATTTGAAAATTAGTTAAATATAATTTCAAAAGTTTTTTTCTTACACTTGTTCCAATATTTATTAACAACATGATGTTACCATTATTTTTTTTAAAAAAGTTTTGACCGATTACACTATCTTCTTATAATATTTGTGAAGTACTATTTTTGATTTGGTGGATTTTCCCTTATGTTTACGGATAATTACGTTATATTTAAAAATAAATTAATTTTAAATATTTAATAGATTAATTATTATATCTATATTTAGAATATTATTATCACATTTAATAATTAATTTTAGAATAAAATAATTTTAAATATTTAATATATTATTTTTCAAACCTATATTTAGAATATTGTTATCACGTTTATATGATGTATTTATCTCTGATGATTTAATTCAATGATGTATTTATCTCTGATGATTTAATTCAAAAAAAATCTTTCTAAATATAACTATAAATATATTCGTAATTCTTATTTTAAAATGATTTAAATAATTGTTATGTAGATGATAAATATTCCATAAAAGTGAAACAAATTTCTACAAATATCATAAGTATTAAACAAATCCATTATCATAGATTCATTTCATACGACGATATTATTACATGCCTAATCTATAGTTTTAAAATAAATAAA
>CM071716.1:53870550-53883564 GCA_036630335.1 Physaria fendleri | reverse complement strand
CTGAGTGTCGGCTTGATAATGACAGTTTTTATATAATGAATTCAAATACATCTAATAAATATGGTATACTTAAAGAATATTGAAGAGAAAACAATTTCGCTTTCGTTATAAAAAATTAAGGTTCTTAAAAATCTACCGAAACGAAAAAAGTATGCATAAGACAAGAGAGGCGAATACGGACCTTATCTGGCGATTCTAAATGGAGACAAGCGGAAAATCATTGAGAAACGAGAAGTCTTTGAGATCGCCAAAATCGCCTCCAGAGATTTTTCGAGATGAAGAGAGCGAATAGACATTAGGTTAACTAGTGTCGGCGTGATAGGGACAGTTTTATATAGGGAGAAAGGTTTGTAGCCAACCCGAACTAAAAATACCAAGCCCTGTCCACCCAAATGTTCGGTTTAGGTCTAATTTTACATCGAATACTTTTAATGGTCTAAATCCACTCATTTATAACATAATGGTCTTATAAAACACGGAATATTTCTTGCGGTTTAATAAATAAAAAAATCACTATTAAAAATATACTTAATGTTATATCGAAATTAAAACTAAGTTATTCAAACTGAATGACTATAACGTCTCCACTTTCTCTTAGTCCTAACCACTACTCAATTAAAACCCTTATTTAGTATAAACCGGCCTTTTATCATCAAATCATCATCATTAATCTGAGTACAGTTCTGTTAAGTTAGATGAGATATTTCAGGAGTATATTATGCTAAGAAAAGTGTTGACTTGGTGGTTAATGGAGCTAGAATCTCTGGGAGGAAGATGAGTCAAGGTGCTTTTAAGAAGGTTCTTGAGAAACTTGCTTCTGAAGGGTTTAACTTTTGAGGATCCTATTGATCTTAATTAAGAAGGTTCTTGAGAAACTTGCTTCTGAAGGGTTTAACTTTTGAGGATCCTATTGATCTTAAAAGCCATTGGGCTAGACATGGACTAACAAGTTTGTCATAATCAGACGATTGGTTTCTTGATTAGTAAAACAAGAAGACAGTGTTGCTTTGTTTTGTTTGTCTGTGTCTGAGGAAGAAGATGACTGAGAAAATCTGCAGAGAAATCTTTTTTATAAACAACTTACTAACTTGTAATAGATATTCTTTAACCAGAGAAACAAATAAAACACATGTTACTAAATTTAGTATTTTCAAGAAGAAACAGAGTAATGGATAAGTTAAAGACTTAAGTTTTTCAGATTACTTCATAGTTCATACCAATTGTTGTCTTGTAACTTCCATTCTCTTTAACAATCCTGCAATCTCAGCCTCCATTCTCATCTTCATGTTCCTATAATCATGGTGTGAGTTCTCAAGCTTCTTCAACTCCTCAAGCTTATTCTTCCTCTTCTCCTCTATCTCCTGAATACAGAGACGCGCTAGCTTAGCTTCTTCAACTCCTCAAGCTTATTCTTCCTCTTCTCCTCTATCTCCTGAATACAGAGACGCGCTAGCTTCTCTGAGTACTCTTCTTCCATCTTCTCTGTTTTCATTTCTATCATTCTCTTGAAACTCTCTGCTTCTATTCTTGCCTCGTCTGCTTTCTTCTGGAACATTCTTGTCTCAGCTTCTTTGATTCTCACCAAGCTCTCTAATTCAAAACTGTTCATCATTGCATCAGTTAATCCGTAGCTTTTCTTCTTTTGATCCTTTGAGCTTGAAGGAGATGAAGCCTCGGCTTTTCTTGTTTCTCCTGCAAAACTTAGCTCTCTCGAGGAACCGGAGTTTTCTGGTATTGTCTCTGCATCTGCAAGAAGAGAATGAAAGAATCAAACTTTCAATTCACTGAATCATCAAGAGTTTGAGGTTTCTTGAACTTACAGTTGAAGAACTGAATGATGAAGTTAGAAGCATCGAGCGGCGAAATCTGTTTACTCTCTAGCTTCTTCACCATTTCATTAGCTTTAAGATGTAAAGCTTTCCCTTTTACATCATCACTTCCTCTAAACACCTTTTGAACACAATCAAGCTCCTTGATTAAAGTCTCGAGTCCCCAATTCTTCGCGCAACACACAAACACATCTTTAACGAATCCAAACATCTCCGATTTGTGACCACATCCAATACAATGGAACAGCATCTCACTCATTCCTCGAGGACCTTTCAAACTATGTCCTCTTTTAATCAAACTCTTCTCAATTCCACAAGCAGTATGACACCAATGAGAACAAACATCACACCCAACCCAACTACAAGTATTACTAGCTGAATCAAACCTCAAACAAACAGGACACATACACGAGCTACAAAAGCCTTTGTTTTTCGAACAGATCTTGCATTCACACTCATCAACAGGTAACAAACTCTTACAATTCACATTCTTACATCTCAAAACAGATCTTGCATTCACACTCATCAACAGGTAACAAACTCTTACAATTCACATTCTTACATCTCAAGAACAGAAAAATCTCCACCAATTCATTCATAGGGATTCTGATTTTACCTGAGAGGAAATACTTAAGCCCTGTTCTTATAGCTACCAAGATATCAAGCTGATCCTTGACACATTTCGATAACGTATCTTTGTTAAGATCAGATCTTTTATCTAACTGATTCTGCAGATTCATAAGCTTCTCCTTCTTCTCAGATGAATCAATCAAATTCCTCAAATACTCTTTAGCTGACTCTAACGTTTCATCAGCTATTCCTTGAATAATCAAAGCTACAGAAGAAATGGATTTCGAAACAATTTCGTATAACACCTTCTCTGATCTAACTGCATCATTATCTTCTAAAGTTGGTAACTTTATAGTGACTTCATTTCCCGGACGAGCTGGTAATTCAGAAGGAAAGAAATTGTAATCAGAAGGTTTACCAGAAATCGGTGCATTAGCAAGCACAACAAAATTGTAATCAGAAGGTTTACCAGAAATCGGTGCATTAGCAAGCACAACACCACCGTCTCCAATCGGTCTAAATCGACTATGAACAGATCCATTAGTTCCTTCACCAGCACACCAAATATGATCATCTTTACCAACGGAACAATCAAAATCTGTAGTCATTGAACAGCTTATATTGTGAGAACAGTTATTAGAGCAAGACATTGAGAAATCATTAGAGAACGACGTCGTTGCTCTCGGTCTTTTCACGGCGTTTGAAGCTGTTAAAGATAAAGAAACATCAGGTAAAGCTAAAGAAAGATCTAAAGTTTCGATTTTTTTATCTTCTTCTTCTTGGGAAGCTTTTCGTTTTGAGGAATTAGGGTTTATTTCTCTCGAGTTGAAGAAATCTCTTTCGATCCATTTCTCATCGTAGCTTGGATTGTCGGAAAAAGTTACTATTTCTTTCCCTTTTTGACCTAGATTCTCGGAGATTTTACCGGAAAGTTCACGGTTTTGACAGAGATAGTTTAGAGTGAGCTCGTTTCCTGATCTGGATGATGATTTTGAAGGGAATCCATCGGGATTATTGGATCGAGAGTTGAGAAAGTTGTCGTCTTTTTGATGAGATTGACTTGTTTTGTCATGTTGGTGAGTTTGGTTTGAGAGGTAAGCGAATCTAGGCTTTGATGTTTTGGTTCGTGAACACTCTCCATCTCCGATGAGATCTTTATCTCCGAGCATGGTGTTCAATAAGAGAGATAAAGAGAAAGGAGGGAGATTTAGAGAGAGACAGAGAGATGGTAAGAAGATGGCAAGTTTAGTTTGGTCGTCTCAATGGCAAAACTTTGGTCGTCTCAATGGCAAAACTGTAATAAGATGAGAGTATTGAGGGTAGTTTCGTCATTAAGTGTTTGGCAAGATCAAGCTTGATTCAAAGTGTTTTCGAAGTCAACGCGGTTTCACTAGAACCAATGGAATAAATAAATATTCCCACCAATTAAATGTATAGAAAATAATAAAATACGATTGATATATATATTTGATTAGCTATGGATAAAAAAATTGTTAATTTGAGTTAGAATTAAATTGATAGTAAAATAATACGATTGTGATTTTTTTATTCAAGAATATATAAAGGGAAAATGGACCAATTCCGAATATATTATTTAAATTAATTTAAAAATGAAAAAAGTCAACATGTAAAGTATTTAAATTAATTTAAAAATGAAAAAAGTCAACATGTAAAGTGTTATTGATTGCCCAACTTGTCACACTCTTGTTTTGGTGGTTTTAAGCATCTGACGTATTTAAGGCATATGCGTTGACTTTTTATGTAAAAATGATATTTTTAGGACATTGAATACCTTGAAAATGTAATTTTTTGTAGGGGACATTGATACTTTGAAAATGTAATATATGTTGTATAAATATGGTAATACAATTGATCATCAAATTATTGACATTGGATTAAAGTAGAGATAATACTTTAAATTTTACTCATCCTTTTTAAATTAATCAATAAAAAATTAGATTCAGTTGTTAATACAAGCCCATGATACAAAAGCAAACAAATATTAGATGATGTTGTTAGTACAAGCCCATGTCTATTCAATTTCAAGTTGATAGGTATAAAATTTTCTTATAGTATTTGTGAAGTACTATTTTGAAATTACCGAATTTATCCTTATGTTTACGGGTAGTTACGTCATTTTAAAAATACATTAATTTTATATATTTAATAGATTAATTCTTATACTTATATTTAGAATATTTTTACCACATTTAATAATTAATTTTAAAATAAAATATTTAGAATATTTATATTTATTTAATAATTAATTTTAAAATAAAATATTTAGAATATTTTTACCACATTTAATAATTAATTTTAAAATAAATTTATTTCAGATATTTAATAGACTAATTCTTTGTTACTTTTTTCTTTGTCAAACTTAGAATATTGTTAACATATTTAATAATTAATGGTAAATAATATTTAAAAATATCAAAAATATATCAAAAATGTAAAAAAAATATATATATATATATTTGGAAGTATATATGTTTAAATCCTCTTATGGTGACCCGTTCAAAATTAACCTATTAGATCTGGATGTGAAATAATTATCGATCTTTTTAAGTCTATGTAATATTTGATTATACTATACAAATAATTAATTGTTATACTTGATATTTAATACAAATGGGTATTTGATAATCTTGTATATAGTAGTAAACAATTTATTATAATTTCAGTCTAAAAAATGTCAATTTAGTATTAAAACAAAACTCAACCCGCGATAATCGCGGGAAAAAATCTAGTATAGTTCATAAATCCCCTACTGCAACATATGAACTAAAATTAAATATTCTGTATTTTTTTTTTTATCTAGAAACTTCATAATTACTTGATTATCAAAAGAATTAATTATATTTTCAACATCAATTATCAAATATTTATATCTAAATATAGTACATACAATTATAGAATCAGATCAAACAAAATCAGCCTATATTTAATAAATTAGAATTTAGCAGATAATTATTAATTATATTTTTTTAAAAAGCCAATCCTATCCATTTCACCTATAAATTACATTCTAGGTTGATTGAAAAAAAAAAACATTCTAGTTTATTTCTTTTACTTTTGAGTTTATTATAAGAAAAATACATAGAACCATGAGAAACATTTCAATTTTTGCAATTCTTTTCATGGCCATCTTCATTGTTTCAGGTAAATTCTCTATCAATTTATATGTTATATGTTGCAAATACATATATTAGGTTTCAAAAAGTTTATTTTTTATTTTGTTGTTGTATTGTTTTAAGGTGCAAGAGAGACAAGAATGATGCAACAAAAGACATACCCAATTTTCTGGCCAATGGTTCCGTGTGATGTTCAAAAATGCCAGAAAATGTGTAATGAAAATTACGGTCCTGTTTCATCTTATTGTGACACACCTGGATCTCCCAATGCTCAATGCGTTTGTCTTGTTCCAGATTTTTAATCTCCCAAAGACTTTAAAAGTTTAAGTTGTAAATGGTTCATGTATTCTTCAATCTAATACAACTTGATTAAAAAGGATTATAATAAAATCATGGAATCATTGTTTTCATTACTCTCTTCACCATCTTTCTTGTTCTTATGCTCTTGGACCTATTAGGATCGGCCCTGAACATAAATAGAACAATCACCTGCTTGTGGTTTTTCTTCTATCAAATAAAAATTGAATAGATAAACGATCTATTATTCATAAAAAATTATATTAAAATAACCTATTTTTTCGTTTTAGATTGCAGTTTTGTATATAGGACCGACGATGGATCTATGTAAGGCATTTCAACCACCTGTGATCTGATAAACCATACCAAGAGATCATGTGTAAGGTCCTAAAACTGACGAACAACAGTAATCTTGTCTTTAAAAAATGGTATAAAAAGTCTCACATCGAGAAATGGGATTAATCTTGAATAGTATATAATATGATTGGCAATCTTCCTTTCTTGAGCTAGCTTTTGCGTTTTGAGTTAGACCTATACATGATTCTAATAATCTTTAAGCAACTTGATACACGAGATAACCCACCTCATGTTTTCCTCTCAGACATTTTGTTGATCTCTTTATAAAGAGCTAGCAGGCTAGTATACCCATGTTAAAAAAAAAAAAAAAAAAATTATATCCAGAAATATATATATGTTTAAATCCTCTTATGGTGACCCGTTCAAAATTAACCTATTAGATCTGGATGTGAAATAATTATCGATCTTTTTAAGTCGATGTAATATTTGATTATACTATACAAATAATTGATTGTTATACTTGATATTTAATACAAATGGGTATTTGATAATCTTGTATATAGTAGTAAACAATTTATTATAACTAGGATTTGACCCGTACTACGTGCGGGTTTATTTTCAGAACGATACTACTTATTAATCTATATATTTTAAAAAATTGTTAAAGAGTGTACATTTGTGAACCAGTAGATTTCTTAAAATAATTATATTCTTGACCATAGTGGAATGATAAATAGTACATAAGTTGGATCCTATTATTTGAATGGGGTAATTCCACTTTATAGATTGCGCTCCCAACCAACAGAAATGCTTATGAATAACGATAATGGTTTTTCTTTTATATAACGGTAATGGTATTGCATGATTTTTGAATCCAATATGGTTGTATCCAAATGTGACTTTTGATGTATTGTAAATTGTTAAAAGTTTGTTGTGATCCTAGTGTCTGTCATCTAGGCTCAATTCCCCTTGAAACTAATGTACTTAAATTGTTTAATCTTTCTTTAGTGGCTACTGGTTCAAAGAAGGATGATGGCGAATCACAATATATAAAGGTCCAGTGATATATTTTTGATTTGAAAATCGGCTACCTCTAGCGTAAGCAAATTTGTCCAGTGATACATGTTTTTGCACCTTAATTTCCATAAACCATATTACTGAACATATAATATTATGCAGGTGTCAACAAAAGTAACCGTCAAAAATCTCATGCCATCTACTAAAGCTGCTTAAGCTTCAAAAGATCCGATCACAAGTTTGGAAGGTCAGTGCATAACTCATAAAAAAAAATGAGACTAAGTGATATATATATATATACCTAAATGGTAATGGCCAATGCCAAAATTGAATTCTCCAAGACTCCAACGTAACAGCTACCATCAGCACATGTCTGAAGACCTACACCATGGCTTTGTTCTTACACCAACACCATTCACCGTAGTAAGAATCTACAGTGTAAAGCTTGTAAACACCATGTCCATGTCTTGATCCTCGTCTTTAATGTTCTTTGTACTTACCTCTTTTATCCAAACTCTCAATCCCGAATCTTCAAGACTCTCTTGGACGTGTGTAAACTTCAATGAGCTATCACTGACAGGAAAGCACCGGTAGGCAAAGATAGAATGATGTCGGCCATGTGCGTAGGCCGAGGTAGTTGAACCGCTGGGTTTTGAACTGCAAAAAGATAGGAACAGAACTAATATCACACATGCCAAATTTAGTTATAAGACTTGCAGAATATGATCACTCGAGAAACACCTGACAAATATAAACATTTATATTGTATTACCATACATGAAAACACTTTGTCACCACGTCTCCGTCTCCGCCTGGCTGCTATCACCACCTATTCGAAGAACAAAAAGAAACTATTCAAAATCATTTTTTTCCGCCTGGCTGCTATCACCACCTATTCGAAGAACAAAAAGAAACTATTCAAAATCATTTTTTATCATATCACCACCTATTCGAAGAACAAAAAGAAACTATTCAAAATCATTTTTTATCAGACTCAAAATCATTTTTTGTCAGACTCAAAATCAATTATGATACCAGATTTAAATTATATAGAGTTAACAATTAATTTCGAAGAAGCTCCCACCAAAGAAGGATGAGAAAATATCAAAAGGATCATGTCCACCTCCTCCACTGCCCATTACTTCCTTAAGCATGTTCTCTTCAATCTCGTCATAACTCTCGCGCTTTCCGGGATCACTCAATACTTCATAAGCTTGAGCTAACTCTTTTAACTGCAATGGCATCAAAATCACAATTTTCATATCCCACCACAAAATCAAAGTCATAATATAGCAACGGATTTTAACCCCCTTGTTTGTCCGAGGAAGAACCCACAATCCATTAAGATCTAAACATAACTTATAACAATATATCTAAAATCTTCCAAGCTGCTAAAACAAAGTTTACCACTTATTTCGATCCTCGAAAGACTAAGAATGTATGGTATTTGTAGTGATGTAAGTAAGAATGTATGGTATTTGTAGTGATGTAAGCATCTTTGTTTTCCACTTAGTAAGTTCCAATATTCACAAGTAACTGCATCAAAATACAAAAAGATAACATTACGGAAGAAAAAAAAAGTTCACAAGTAAGAAAAAATGAAGCCCTTTTCATGCTTGTGGTCATTGATCAATTTCATGGTTTCAATCAATCAGAGATGCTAAAAACAGAGTGTGCATCAGATTTTTGAAATTATGAATCACCGATCTCGAATTCTTCTCAACTTCAATCGACCCAAATTTAGATTTTTTGTTTGGATTTTAACATCTAAAGACTCACAAAATTACCAAATCGTGGACATTAGAACCCACAAGAAAAATCAAGTCAATAAAAAAAAAATACTAAAAACTCACATAGAAACGAAAGCAGCGATGAATTTGAGAAAAGAAACACAAAAACCTAATCCACCAAATTTCAAAACAGCGTTAAAGAGTTTCTTTGCAGCGGTCGTGAATTCTTCAACATCAGAACTGGCCGAAGTAATCTTATCGACGTATTCGGTCTTCATCACCAGATTATGAAAACGATTAATAATTTTAGTCTGAGAAACAAATCAAATCGAACTTTCTCTTTTGTTTTTATTTACCTTTTATTAGATCTGAACTTTTCACCTATCCTCATCACCGATAACGTGGTTTTTATCTTTTTAATGTGTTTTAATGTCAAAAAAAAAACGTTGAAGGCTTCAGTAAAAAATTAAAATAAAAAATAGTTAAAAAAAAAAAATCTTGCTGACGTGTACAGCCAAAAAATGGAGAATGAACTCCCTTATTATAGTAATAGATTTCAGTCTAAAAAATGTCAATTTACTATTAAAACAAAACTCAACCCGCGATAATCGCGGCAAAAAATCTAATAGATTGTAAATTACAAATCTTGAAATTGGTCATAAGCTTTTTTAATAATTTTAAAAATATTTGAAATATTAATATTTTTAATTAAATATAAAGAATTATTTTAAATATTAATATTTTTAATTAAATATAAAGAATTATTTTTATTGATTTATTTAATTAACAAAACCCGTGCATATTAACACTAGTAACTCTATAAACTAACCAAAAATGTAAATTATCTGGTATTTAGTTTTTTCTTTTTATTTTTAATCGCATTAGCTAACAACTTTTTGAATTTTTTCTTTTGTCAATTTGTATAAATATTTTTCTATATTTAAAAAGAAAATAAAAAAGAAAATAGGAAGTAGCTCGACAAAAGCGCATGTATCTCACAAACCGCGGAAATCACAACATCACCGTTATCTAATACTCGCATGATTGATCTTAAACCCTTCTCTTTCCCTAATTCAACGTGAAACCGTACGTATATCTTTAAGAAGACCTAAGACTTGTTGCATTGTTGGTCGCTTCCCCGGTGTCTCTGCCGTACAAAGGTAACCAATCCGAAGACTCTCCACCATCTCATTAACCGATTCTTCCACAGCTAACCTCAATCTCGAGTCAAGAGCTTCCTCTCCTTTTCTCTCCTTCACCAACCGTCTCACTGATTTAACATTCTCCTCACTCCCTTCCTTCCCCGTCAATATCTCAAACAAAATCACTCCGAAACTATACACATCGAACTCTACATTGTTGTTACTCAGATCATCATCTCCGGCTTTTGTAATGTTGTTGATACCGAAATCAGAGATACGCGGCTCTAGGGTTTCGGTCAGGAGAATGTTGGTAGCCACCAAGTGTCCATGAGTAGTGCCAACGTGATGAAGATATGCTAAACCACGTGCAACTCCAATGGCTATACGATGTCGTATTATCCAATTTGTTTTCTCCGGTGATGAATCTCCGACGTGACTCTCCCATGTATCCCCACTCCAATCTTCCACGTTTGTTTCTCCTGCCGGTAACTCCTGTAGCCATCGGTGAAGATCTCCATTTGCCATATATTCATATAATATTAGCTTCTCTTTTCCTACATACAAATCGCATTAATTAGGTAGGAACCAAAAATAATCATAGCATATGTATGATTCTGTACGACTCCCAAGGCTAAGGATGTGACTTGTCTCCACAATTTATAAAGTCGTCTTATAGTCCACTTTTCGCAACCAAAAAAAAAAAAAAAACAACAAATGAAACAGCCCTACAACCAAAAAAAAAAAAAAAACAACAAATGAAACAGCCCTAAAAACAAAAGTCTACCCAACACATTACTTTATTTTATTTTTTGATAAACTTTTTGGATTAGTTATACATATTTACGTTAAGGTAACGAAAATTCATAAAATCAATGTAATCATGACACAGAAATCATATTAGATTTTTCTTTGTACGTGACGTCTCGTCATCCAACTTTTTTTTTTTTGACACAGAAATCATATTAGATTTTTCTTTGTACGTGACGTCTCGTCATCCAACTTTTTTTTTTTTTCGTCTGTAGTACAGTGCATACGATAGGAAGATATTCCTCCTCAATACGGCACCGTTCAGAGTCTACTGCCTCATTAATGTGTTTTTCCAAAAACCCGTGAAAGTAGAGACAAAATTTCATTAAATGCCTC
Organism: Physaria fendleri; assembly: GCA_036630335.1. Taxonomy (NCBI): domain Eukaryota; kingdom Viridiplantae; phylum Streptophyta; class Magnoliopsida; order Brassicales; family Brassicaceae; genus Physaria; species Physaria fendleri. The sequence continues at coordinate 53,872,405 of CM071716.1, read as the reverse complement.
GATTATATTTTATATTTGAATTTCAACCCAGCAAAAAAAATGTTTATATAACCTGAATTAATTAATTAGCAGAAAATTACATGATTCACCTGAATATACTTATTTTGCGGCAAATACTTATATGGCACATAATATAGTTGATAAATATAGCAAATAATATCCTAAGTCGAATCAAAAAGAATGTCCTATACTGAGGGGTTTTAAGTCGATTTCAAAACATATGTTAAAGTAATAAGAAACTAAAAATGAAGGGTTAGGTTTAGTACCTGCAATGCAATAACCGGAGAGAGTTAAAAGATTTGGGTGTTTAAGCCGAGTTAAAGCTTCAAATGTTGTAACGGCGGCGTTTTGATCAACGTCTCTGAACTTTTCAAGCACTTTGATTGCCACGTGGAGATCTCCGGGTAAAACGGCACGGTAAAGTGGACCACAAGTGCCGTCAGATATAACGGACTCAGTTCCAAAATGTGACGTGGCAACAATCAGATCCTTAAACGTTAGATTCATCAACGGCTTAGATGCCATCACAACCGGAGCCGCCGTTGGTTCTTTTATATCGGCGACCCATGATGAACCGGACTCCGTTCCGAATTCGAACGGTCCAGATTTCTCCATCTTGAAATCCAACGGTGCAGGATTCGATATCGCCCATCTCGATTTGATAGTTGTCGATTTCAGTCTACGGCGGATTAGAATCAAAGAGACGAAGAAGATTAGGATAATCAAAGCTCCTAACGAAGAGGACAACCCAATCACCAAAGGAGTGTGTTTGTGACGATGCTTCTTGACGGTTTGATGACGTGGCGGCGGTAGATTTCGGTGAGGGTGATGGTGGAGACGTTGGTGATTAGGGATTTTGGAATCGTTGAAGACGAAATCGCCACCGTGTGAGAAAGCAGATTTACCGAATTTTCGGTATTTATCGAACCCGACTGAACCGGAAAACCGGTTTGCAGATAAATTCAAGAAGCGAAGATGGTTGAGATTTGGAAAATCAACCGGAAAAGAACCGTTCATTGAGTTTTCCGATACATCCAAATAAATCAACGACTTTAAACCAGAAATTGGTTTAACGCTGCCATTGATTTTACAGCTGGAGATATCGAGGTGGCGTAAACCGGAGAGAGAACCTAAACCGATAGGCAAAACACCGAGATAGTTATGAGACAGATCGAGAGACGAGAGGTTAGTGAATCCGGTTAAGTTAACCGCGTTGGTAAAACGATTGAATGAGAGGTTCAACTCTCGAACCGAATAAACGGAGCCATTAACCGGACTCGCTCTTATAGAACCACCGAACCGGTTCCGGGAGAGATTAGCGGTGACAAGACCGGGTTTAGACCAGAGCCAGGTAGGGATAGAACCATAGAGAGTGTTGTTGGAGAGATCAAGAACACGCAAGCAAGTCAGACTGCGTAAAGGGTTCCACGAAACGGTGCCGTTTAGGTTCTTTGACGGAAGAACGATATGAGTGATGACGGAGGAGCAGTTAGAGGAGAACCAGGAAGAGTTGAAGCCGGATACGTAACGGAAAACTCTTGTTAGTTGACGGAAGTCTGTGCCGTTAGGACATGAAACTGTGGAAGTATCTGAGTGTGAGAAGGAGAGGAGGGATAAGAAAATAAACAACCTTAGAAACATGTTTAGTTTGTTTTTGATGATTGTGATTCCATGGAAGATATAAAAAAATTGGTGAGAAGAGAGAGAGAGAGGGGATTTAGTAGTTGCAATATTTGAGAGGATCTGGTAAGGTTTATTTGAAACCTATTCCTAAAGTGTACATAATACCATAATACTAGAATTTTTCCCGATATAATATCTCGGATTAATATTTATTTTAATATTAAATTGACAC
>CM071716.1:53855494-53865856 GCA_036630335.1 Physaria fendleri | reverse complement strand
ATAAATTATTATTTATAGTTATTATATACTAAAATCTAATAATTTAAATTTGTAAAAAAAATATTAACCCGTGCTGTAACACGAATCAAAATCTAGTAAGATTATGAATTAGAGAAACTAATATGACTTGGCACTCAATCTTATGAGCTTTACAGAATCCCAAAAGAACAATCCCAATTTCTGATGAATGAAACTCACAGCTTCTGGCACTTACCTAACCATATCAATTTACAAACTAATCAAATCTAGCTTGATGATATCAAACAATAGAAGAAGAAGTAACAAACATGTTTTTTTTTGCAACACAAATTTAAAAACTATAAAGGAAATAGATTCATTAAAGGCCTAAACAGTTCTAGAATGAGAAAAATAAATAATAGAGCTTTCAAATTTTCAAGGGCATGATGCTCTCTCCTGTATCCATCAAAACCAATTTATCGGGTTCCTCTGATATGAACTCTCCTCACTTCATTCTTATGTAAATCATAATAGAGAATGTAATAAGGGTAATACATCTTTCCGGGTTTCAAGACAACCTCGCCGTTTTGAGTTGTACCAATTACAAGAAAACGAATGTTGTCAGGGAAGAAATGCATCTGACAAGACTGCAAAACCAGAGATTTCTTTGACCAATTTCCAGCATCTTCTAATACTCATAAGAGCACCTCCAATGGAGGTATGATAATAAAGTTCTTAAGAAATTTTAATAATAAAAAATACAAAAAAGAGAAAGAAAGAAGAGTGTGGGATGTTAAATAGCATCTTTAAGAGATGTTTAAGAGATGGATCTTTCCATGTGTCACTCTCTAATTGGTTTAAAGTTTTAATAATTATTTTGATTTTGATTTAATTAAATAGTTAGATTTTATTATAATAATAACTTTTTTTTTTTAAGGTACCCAAGTGAAATATCACTGATGGAGGTGCTCTAAGTTCACTAAAGATTCCCTTAGATGTGTGTAATCAAAAATAGTTCGTTTTCCACGATACTCGATTAACTCCAAATAACCATAAACATTAACATATTCGTACACCAGATGAGGTAATTGTATGATATGGAACTCTTCAGATCTAATGTCGAAACTGATCATGTTATTCACCTCAGACACGTCACTGTAAGCTAAATAATAAATAATTCCTTTAATACACAATCCTTGGCTCATAGGAGAATGAAGATGATCAAACTCAATTTTTTTTCCAAGAACTTCCAGCTTCCAATACGAAGAGCCAATGCTTTGCGTAAGTCCTTTGAAGTTTTACTGACCATACTATAGCAGTCAAGACTACTTTGTATTGATCAAGAACTGGATCATATCCGAAAAAATAGTCATCCTGCTCTATGTATTCTTATTCAACTAAGATGAGGGGTGGTAAGGTTACTGTTTGTCCAGTGGTGAGATTATAGATACATGCCCATCCCCAAAAATTATATAAAATCAAGCCGCGAAGAGACGCACAGAGATATCCTTCCATCCCATCGATCATCATATCTAGGTCGAAAGCAGTCGACGCTAAAGATAATAGTGCATACTTTCCGGCATGTACCAAACTTACGTACAAACGAGGTGGGGAAGGGAAAAGATAACAATGGGAATGGATAAAAGAAGACCAAAGCTTTGAGACACATTTGAACCTCGCCAATGATTTACCAGGCAACCCAATGGGAATGGATAAAAGAAGACCAAAGCTTTGAGACACATTTGAACCTCGCCAATGATTTACCAGGCAACCTCTTAAGAATCTCCAACTGCAGATCCAAAGGAATCTCCGGTGCCACCAAAACCTCATCCCTTTGTGTCCTTCTCATTGTCTTCTTCTTCTTCTTCTTCGATTGAGAAGCAATATCGACACTATTGGTTTTAAGATGAACTTAGGTTTTCCAACTCTTATAGTAACCCTAATTTGTCATTGGACTTTGATTTAAATGATTTTTTGGGCCCCTTCTTCACAAAAGTTAAATCCACGGACACAACACAACTCATCTATCTTTCTATCTTTTCCTGTTCTTTTCTCTTTCTTTCTTTTTCTTCTTCTTATTCTCTCAGATGAGACCTCAAATGGTGCGAACGATCACCAAAAGTGATATTAAGGTTAGTTGTGAGAAGAAAAGACCCTTGAAGAGACTTCTTGAGAGTGTTCCAGCTATTGTTTGATTTAGCTACCTTCTTGTTCCTGCAAACAAAAACAAACAAATTGATTATCTCAGAACCAGAGCTAGAGCCAGAGAGGGAGAGAGATATCATGAGAGGGAAGACTATTGCTTGTTGGAGTAGAAATATGTGTTGTATTTGACAGAAGAGTTTCTTGAAACACAAGTTCAAGTTTGATCATCTTCATCCTCAATCATATCATTCTCTTTGTATATACTTTACATGATTACATCTTTGTAAATCAGTTCTTTCATTTTATTAAATTAATTTAGAATATTTAATATATATACTTTATTCCTTTACTTAAATGCATTACTTCATCAAGCTATCACGAGTCGGAGGAAAAGCAATCATAGAAATTACCATGGTGAGAGAAGTGGAGAACGAGTTACAATTGTACTTGTGGCCATTATGGTGTCAGTTAAAGAGATGTTTGGATGAATATGTAACATTATTCACTGATAATTGTTATGTTATTCCACTTTTAATTTAGACAGATAATATACTAGTATCTAAAAACTCTTAATGTGACATAGAGCATATTAAAAGTGTATTGTAACATTTAATAAACGTAAAAATAAGATTATGAATTAGAGAAAGTAATATGACTTGGCACTCAATCTTATGAGCTTTACAGAATCCCAAAAGAACAATGTTGTATTTGAATGAAACTCGCAGCTTCTTCTGGCACTTATCTAACCAATCCAAATTGACAAACTAATTCAATCTAACTTGATGACATTAAACAATAGATGAAGAAGTAACAACCTTTTTTTTTTTTTTTTTTTTTTTTTTTTTTTTTTTTTTTTTTTTTTTTTTTTTTTTTTGCAACACAAAATTAAAGTAAATAGATTCATTACATGAAGAAGAAACAGTTCTTGAAGGAGAAAAATAAGTAACAGAGGAGCATTCAAATTTTCAAGTGCACGATGCTTTCATCCTCCAGCAAAGCCAATTCGAGGGAGGGTTTCTCCGATATTCCTCTGATATCAATTCTCCTCACATCATTCTTATGCAAATCATAAGAGAGAATGTAATAATTGGAATACATCATTTTGGGTTTCAAGAGAACCTCGCCGTTTTGAGTTGCGCCAATTACATGAAAACAAATGTCGTCAGGGAAGAAATGCCCATGACAATCTTGCAAAACCAGAGACTTCTTCCACCATTTTCCATCATTTTCCAAGATCCATAAGTTCGATTGATCCGGCTTAGGTCTAAGATCAAAAAGAGTTGGTTTTCCACCATATTCGATGAACCCCACAGAATAATCCACAGAACAACCAGGCGTCAGACGTTCAGACATTGCATGAGGTAACTGGATCGTATTGAACTCTTCGGATCTAACGTCGAAACTGATAACATTAACCCCAGGCACATTACTGTGAGCCAAGTAATAAATAACTCCGTTGATGCACAATCCTTTGATGCGCAATACTGGTCTCATAGAATAATATAGATGATTAAACTCATTTCTTTTCCAGGAACTTCCAGGTTCCAATACAAAGACCCAGTTCTGTGCATAATGCCCATCTTGTGTTGATGATACCACAGCAGTGTAGACTACTTTGTATTGATCAAGAACCAGATCGTACCCCAAAAAATAGTCAGACATGTACTCTTTTTCAGGAAATATGTGGATTCTGGGTGGTAAGGTTACTATTTGTCCAGTGGTGGGATTATAAAGACAAAGCTGTCCACAATATAACTTGTACAAAACCAAGCCGCGTAGAGCCCCTATGAGAAATCCTTTGATCCCATCCATCATCCTATAACTTGTACAAAACCAAGCCGCGTAGAGCCCCTATGAGAAATCCTTTGATCCCATCCATCATCCTATCTAGGTCGAAAGCAGTAGACCCTAATGATAAAATTGCATACTTTCGGGGCGCCTTTATGTACAGACGACGAGGTGAGGAAGGGAAAAGATAACCTTTGGGCGCCTTTATGTACAGACGACGAGGTGAGGAAGGGAAAAGATAACCTTTGGAACGGATAAGAGAAGACCAAAGCTTTGAGACGCACTTGAACCTTGCCAATGATTTAATAGGCAGTCTGTTCACAATCTCGATCTGTAGATCAAAAGGAATCTCCGGTGACTCCAAAACCTCATCTCTTTCTCTTCTCCTCATCATCTTTTGACGACACTACTGGTTTTTACACGTACAATTAGGTTTTCCAACTCTGATAATAACCCTGATTTGTTAGTGGGGTTTGATTTATTTATAACAAGTTGGGAAGAAAAATACTACTATTATTATAGATAATTGACCTAAAATTTTTGGTAATTTTCCTAACAACTATACTTTACACGTTTAAATTTTACTTTCGATTTTATATAAAAAAATTGATTCAAAAATGTTAAATTTCTTTATTTGGGTTTTTTTTTTTTTTGGTAAAAATTTTATCATTAACAAAACTAATTTACATAAATTTTTGTAGTTTTCTAAATTTGATCTCTTAAACTTTTTTTTTTTTTTTTTAATTTACATAAATTTTTGTAGTTTTCTAAATTTGATCTCTTAAACTTTTTTTTTTTTTTTTGTATAAAGTATATTCTTATTATAGTTATGTTCTTACATTTTTGGTAATTTTCCTAAATATGATTTTAACTTACTTTAAACGTTGAAAAATTATTTCCAATTTTTTTAAAAAAACTTATTTCCACTATGAGATATTGACAAGGAAACAGAAGCATATCTATGATTTCGATTCTAAAATAGTACCCAAAAAGTTTACTCATTTTTTCGATTCGAAGATGTGCCATTATGGTGTCAATTAAAGAGATGTTTGGATGAAGATGGTCTCATAATATATAGTATGTAACATTTTTCATTGATAATTTGTTATGTTAGTCCACTTTTATTTTAGACAGATAATATATAGTATCTAAAAACTCTCAGTATAACATCGAGCATATTAAAAGTGTATTGTAACATTTAATAGATATTACTTTAACAAACGTAAAATAAGATTATGAATTAGAGTAATTAATATGACTTGGCACTCAATCTTCGATCCTATGAGCTTAACAACTGATGAATGATAACTCAAAGCTTCTGCCACTTATCTAACCATCCCATTTTACAAATCTAGCTTGATGATATTAATCAATATAGAAGAAGAAGTGACAAACATTGACTGTTTTTTTTTTTTTTTTTTTGCAATTAAACATTGACTGTTTTTTTTTTTTTTTTTTTGCAATTCAAATTTTCAAGTGCACAATGCTCTCGCCTGTATCCATCACAACCAAATCAAAGGGTTCCTTTGATATCAACCCTCCTCACATCATTCTTATGTAAATCATAATAGAGAATGTAATAAGGGGAAGATATACATATGGGTTTCAGGACAGCCTCACAAACCGTTTTGAGTTGTACCAATCACTCTGAAACGAATGTTGCTAGGGAAGAAATGCATCTGACAAGGCTGCAAAACCAGAGAGAGACTTGTTCGACCATGTTCCAACATCTTCCAAGACCCATAAGTTCACTAAAGAATCTCTCAGATGTACAGAATCAAAAAGAGTTGGGTTTCCATCATACTCGATGAACCCCACATGATAACCAGACATTGGATGAGGTAACTGGATAATATTGAACTCTTCAGATCTAACGTCGAAACTGATAATGTTAATATGTTATTATCCCCAGACACATCACTATAAGCTAAATAATAAATAGAAATATTCATAGAGACTGCCATTTCTGTCTATGGACTTTGTGAAATTGCCACCGTCTTTTAAATATGCCACAGACGAGACTGCCATTTCTGTCTATGGACTTTGTGAAATTGCCACCGTCTTTTAAATATGCCACAGACAGCTCAAAACACGCGTGCCATAGACGGCTGAAAAAGACCAGCGTGTCCCTATCTATAACTAAACACAAGGACACACTGGTCTTTTTACCCCGTCTCTATGGCATTTTTAAAAGACAAGAATGCCAATTGTCATTCTCATAAACTTTTCGGCTGTCATGGCAGTTTAGACAATATTCCCTAATAAATAACTCCATTAATACACAATTTTTGGTTCATAGCAAGATGTGGATGATCAAACTCAATTGTTTTCCAGGAACTTCCAGCTTCTAATACAAAGAAGCAATGCTTTGGGTAAGTCCTCTGAAGTTTTTCCGACCATACCTTAGCAGTCAAGACTACTTTGTATTGATCAAGAATTGGATCATATCCGAAAAAATAATCGTCATGCTCTATCTCTTCCTTTTCAGCTAAGATTTTGTTTGCCTGTGGTAAGGTTACTCTTTGTCAAGTAGTGGGATTATAAATATAAGCCTGTCCATAAAAGTTGTATAAAATAGCGGATAAGATATATCCTTCGATCCCATGGATCATCATATCTAGGTCGAAAGCAGTAGAAGCTAATGATAAAAGTGCATACTTTCCGAGCCCCTGTACCGACTTTATGTACAGACGAGGTGAGGAAGGGAAAAGATAACCTTAGGAATGGATAAGAGAAGACCAAAGCTTTGAGACGCACTTGAACCTCGCCTCGCCAATGATTTAATAGGCAATCTGAGAAGACCAAAGCTTTGAGACGCACTTGAACCTCGCCTCGCCAATGATTTAATAGGCAATCTGTTCACAATCTCGATCTGTAGATCCAAAGGAATCTCCTGTGCCTCCAAATCCTCATCTCTTTCTCTTCTCCTCATCATCATCTTTAACCACTTCTTCGACTCTACTGGTTTTTACACGAACAATTAGGTTTTCCAACTCTTATATTAACCCTAATCTGTTATTGGACTGATTTATTTATAATGATTTTTTTTGGGCCCTTTGTTAAACCCACAGGCACACAACTCATAGACTTTATTGGGCCTGTATCGGGCTTTACATACTCCTTATTTTATTTTGACATCATCCACAAATTCGGCCAACTACTTCCATTAATAAGCTCATTCACAATTACAAATCTATCCTGCTAAATTCCAAAAGCTTACCCTTTAAATTAAGGGTAATAACGTAAAGTTGGGTTGACACGTGAGTGCGAGTTTAAAGATCTAAAACATGTGGAATAATGTGAAAAGAAGATAGGACAGATGTACGACTTAACTTCAAACTAAATCTCTTATACAACTTTTTTTTTATAGATATTTTGACTTTCATCTTTAGATTTGCTTGAAATTTACAATCATTCCTATTTATCTCATCTTTAGATTTGGACTTAACTTCAACCCAAATCTTACAATCAAATTCCTTATTAAACCCCTAAATGGCTAATTATACTAATACTTTTTGCATACCAAACCTACAAAAACATATGGTTTTTAAATTCTTTTTATCTATAAATTAATGTTTGTTGATCAATCTTTCTGTCATGTTTGGTGACAATGATCCCTCAGACTATTGGTACCATATGTTTGCAACAAACAATTTACATAAATATTTTGAAAATGGAATTTTATTTCAAATTTATTTGATTATTAATATTAATCATAAAGTTAAATAGTCAAAAACAACATATATTTTTCCAATAATTAATCTTCATACCCGATTTTTCTGATACCTATTCAATTTTAATTAAATTAATTATATATTCAAAATCGATATCCGAACTATTACAAATTAGATCAATTTCAACATACACGTTAAAATCAATTCAATTAGTATAATAAAATTGCATAATTTATAATAGTTCGCATAACAATTTTAAATTTATAGATAATTAAAATTAAAATTAACACTCTTATCAAAATTTGAAGTATAGAACTTTACTATTGAAAAATACATTTTGGTGTTTGAATATTTACCTTAATTATGGAGTTTGTATTTATTTCAGACTAATATAGGGGCAATAACATAAAAATATAAAAATAAAGGGGTATATTTATAATTCTACAAACTATCCATCACTAAAACCACATAAACTCTCTCTCTTTTCTTTAGCTTCCAAGAAAATTTACAGAGACAAAAATGGCGACAAAGAAACTACTAATGATCTTCTTCTCTATCACTTCCCTCCTCTTCTCTCTTCTCTACATCATCTCCACATCCAAAACTCTATTCTTTAACTCAAAAACCCCAACTTTACCCCTCAAATCAACCCAAACCACCAACACAACCCTCCCTTCTTTCGCATACCTAATCTCAGCCTCAAAAGGCGACATCACAAAACTAAAACGTCTCCTCAGATCAATCTACCACCGTAGAAACCATTACTTAATCCATCTAGACTTAGAAGCACCAGAAGCTGAACATTTGGAGATGACAAGATTTGTATCAGGAGAGACTTTGTTTCAAGAAGAGGGTAATGTAATGATAGTGAAAAAACCAAATCTTGTTACTTATAGAGGACCAACGATGCTTGCTACAACACTTCATGCTATGGCTTTGTTATTGAGATGTTGTCGTCGTTGGGATTGGTTTATTAATCTTAGTGCTTCTGATTATCCTTTGGTTACACAAGATGGTACGGTGAGTGATTAACTTTAAAGTAGTTAGTTTAACTAATCATTGTTTGGTTCTTAAATTTGATATCTTTATTTGGATTAGATCTAGGTTTATGTGTTAAATGATGATTCTTGATTTTACATTTTAGTTGAATGATTGACTAAAATTAGTTAATTAACTAATCAATGTTTCTAATTTTGTTGGTTCATAAATTTGACATCTTTCTGAATTAGATCTAGGTGTATGTGTTAAATAAGGAATTAGCCTCCAAAGTATTGATATAGTAATACAGTAGATGTTAGATGTTAGATGTTTAGAACCTGTTTAGATGTTTGATTTTTGGTTATAATAAATGCAGATCTGATCTATGCATTTTCTGAGTTACCTAGAGATCTCAACTTCATTCAACACTCAAGCAGATTAGGATGGAAAATGTAAGTTTTAAAACTTTTTTTGGGGTTATATGATTATTCAATTATGCAATTGAAATTAGTAATTAATGAAAATGTGTAGGAACAAAAGAGGTAAACCAATAATAATAGATCCAGGGCTTTACAGTCTCAACAAGTCAGAGATTTGGTGGGTTAATAATCACAGAGGCTTACCTACCTCTTTCAAGCTCTTCACTGGTACCACAACACTTGATCCCTGTGTTTAACTAGGTGACATGTCTAGTTTATAACTACGATAACTAGGGTCGGTCCAATAGGCTATTTAGCGTGGCATTTGTCTTGTATTCCCGAAGTTTATAGGTTCATTTTTACGATGACTAAGGCCGGTCTAGTAGGATATTTATTTAGAGAAGAATTCGCGTTGTACTCCCGAATTTTAGAGGTTCATTTTTACGATAATTAAGGCCTGGCCAGTAGGATATTGACCAAAGCATTTTCCTTGTATTCCCAAATTTTAGAGGTTCATTTTTACGATGACTAAGGCTGGTCCGAGTTAGAAATGCTTTAGGTTTTTAGTATTGTCCGGGCCTCAGGATAACATGTAAAATATTTCAGGTTCTGCTTGGACATTACTATCAAGACCATTCTCAGAATATTGCATTATAGGTTATGACAACTTACCAAGAACATTACTCCTTTACTACACAAATTTCGTTTCATCTCCGGAAGGATATTTTCAGACACTTATATGCAACTCGGACGAGTTCAAGAACACAACAGTGAACCATGACCTTCACTATATCGCGTGGGACAATCCACCAAAGCAGCATCCTAAGCTTCTAGGGATAAGGGATTATAGAAAGATGGTCATGAGTAATCGACCATTTGCGAGGAAGTTTAAGAGCAATGACCCGGTTCTTAATAAAATAGACAGGGAGATATTGACAAGGAAACAGAAGCGTTGGTCGAAACTAGAACCTGGTTCTGGTCCTGGTCCGGGTGCTAGAAGGTTGAAGAGTTTATTGATAAGGCTTTTGTTGAGAAAAAACTTTGTCAATAGACAATGTAGATAGAAGGTTTTAAGTTACACGAGGACTCTATATGAAGATACTTCTTGATCTTATTCTTTTCTTGATCTTTTGTTCTTTTTGGTTGATGATGTTTGTGCTTCATTCATAAAGAGGTTATGTAAGCTTTTCAATTTAAAAAAGAGCTTTACTTTAACTAAAAGGTAACTTCATAGAAGACTTCTCTTGGAGTAGCGATACAGCGAGGTATTAAAACGTTTGTATCCACTTCAATCCAATATTTTCGATTGATTAATATATAATCAATATTACATCATAAATATTTTGTTCGGAGACATTTAGGGGGTGATATTGGTTTGTGATTTTTAAAGATTTATAAGA
>CM071716.1:53840241-53855483 GCA_036630335.1 Physaria fendleri | reverse complement strand
GTTGTGTAAAGTTATTAAAAGTTTTGTGTTATTGGTTTGATATTTTTAAAGAGTCATTAAAAGTGTTCTGTTATTGGATAAAAATGATTTTTATACATTTTTCAAGTGTATTAAAGTTTAGTGTTATTGGTTTGTGATTCTTTTAAAATTTTGTTCATGCTAAAATCCAAAGAAAATAATTTTAATAGTCCTATATAAAAACGTGACTTCAGAGAATGAGACACATAAATCATTAGATATGAAAACATATTTTAACATTAACATGGTATTATGTTTTTGATTTGTTTACGTATTTTAGAAAAAAAAATTGTATTAATATATGTTCTACACCATAAAAATTATTAACAATGTTATATTATGTTAATTTTATAGAAGACGAGTAAAAGAATTCAAGAATGTTTCCCTAAAATTTGAGACACACTTTTGGAATACTTCCTTTGACTTTGGAGTTTAAATCATAAATACTAAATACTTTTGTATAGGACATTACCCATTATTTCAGAAAATGGGGAAAATTGCACCAAAATTATACCCAACCATCAGTTTCCAAAAAAATAGATCATACGTTTACTTAAAATTTACTAAAAGTTTGCTAAGAATTTTCTAATTTTGATTTCTGAACTTTTGTTCATACATTCATTAAAAAAAAAAGTAATTTCAAAGAGGCTATTCCAAAACTTGTAGAAACATTAATTCTTATTCGTACATTCTTGAGTTCATCTATTTCAACTCATTTCCATTTTGTTGATACAGAGGAGAATAAACAAGTGGAATTTGAAAATATGAAACAACAAGAAAAAAAGAATTAGATTAAAAATTTATTCTGACAAAAAATAAAAAGATTAAAAATTTATTACCGACAATTCTACAGAGAAACCGACATCAGTGACACCATTTGTTTCATCTTCGGAGACTCCAGTGTTGTATTCCAGTCATGCAATATTGTCGCGTGTAAACCATTACCGTATCAGAAAAACGTCGTGAGGACACAAAGACAAAGTGATCCGCGTTTAAACATCGAAATGTCGATTCAAAACTGCAAAATCACAGCAGAATCGATAACTTACCTTGGTCGTCCATGGAAGGAGTATTCGACGACGGCGGTGATGCAATCGTTTCTTGGAAATCGATTGACCCGACGGGTTGGTTACCTTGTAATGATGATCTTGGTTATTACGGGGAATATGATAATTATGGTTCTGGGTCATCAGTTTCGGGCAGAGTTATATGCATCGAATATCATTCGTCTATTACTGTGCCAGAATTAGAAAAATTTACCAGCTTTATTGAAGGGGATATGTGTTGTCGTTGACTAGGGTTAATTTTGACTCTGGACTTGTAAAACCACTTTCTTAATTAAACGATATAATTCTAAAAGTTGTTATGAAAAAGGAATGCGATGAAGAAAATATAAACGAGTAGAAAAATAAAAATGAAAATGGATTAAAGTGATTTTTTTCGGGATGATGATCATCTTGATAATCTACATCATATAAAAAGCAAAATAATAAAATATAAACCAGTTATTTATGCTTTTAATTTGATTCATTGATTTGCTACAAATTGTGATTAGTTGCAATAGCACATCACAAGAAAAAAAACAATAAGATCAATAATAGATTCTACATTTTACTTTAAATTTGCTAAAATTTTGCCAAGAATTTTCTATATATTTGCTTAAATTTTGCTAGAAGTTTCAAAATATTTGCTTAAATTTTGATAAAAATCTTCCAATTATTTGCTTAAAATTTTGATTTCTCAACTTTTGTTCATGATTTCATAAAATGAAGGAATCTTATAATCATACCCCGTGGACATGGATGACCTAAAGAAAATGATGACTTGATACTTACGAACACAAATGTTAACGTGTGGCCGACGTTTCTCTTTTATTTTATTATTATATAAAGTACACTACATCCGATGATCGGTCAAACAGAGTCGTCAAAAGGTATATTCATTCTCCGATCATTCACAGCTCTTTCCTTGATTCAGACTCGACCTTCGACTCAATCTTCTCTGGAACTTTCTCAAGTAGTTTCGAGAGCCACTTAGCAGATTGTTTCTCATGCCTTCCCAAATTGTGACCATAGTCTACATAGTACAATCCAGACCTTGTTTTGTATCCATCTTCCCACTCTAATCCATCCATAAGTGACCACACAAAGTAGCCTTTAACATTAACCTTATCCTCACTGCATAAAAAACCAAACAAAGTTCAGATGCAGTCCATCACTAAATCCACCAACTAGAGAGTCTTTATGTAACTAACCAGACAGCTCCGTGTAAAGCCATGAGATGTCTCATATGATAATACTTCCTGTTACTATCACTAAGTGCATCAGGAAGTACATCTTTCTCTCCGAGTGTCTCCTTGTACCCTGCGAAAGCGATAAATTTAGTTTCTTGCTATGAAGATCTGAGTGAGTTTTTGAGCAGAAGAAGGCTTACCGTTTCCAGTGACAATGATCTCTGGGTCATTGTAATTCTCTTTGATGTATTTCAGAACTTTCCTGAATCCGTCTGCGCATACTGGGTACTTCGCATTAGCCGGCTGAATCATTACATAAGAAAGAGACTTAGGAAAAGCTCAAACCGTTTTAAACAAAGAGAGAGATATAGTACTGATGATAAATATGTCCATACCTGAGAACCAATCTTGTACCCATCTGGGTTAGTTGCTGCAAGTTATCGAAAAGGAAGATAAGTACTTATCGCAGAAATAATCAAGAACTGTAATGGTAAGAATTTAAGAGCATACAATGTAACTGGAAGCCAGAATCAGCTTCGAAACTCGGCTTTTCTGGGTCAACATTGTCCACATGAGAAACAAATGCGGAAGTGAAGTAATTGATACCGAAAAAATCGAAAGAGCCCTTGAGTTTCTCCTTCTGCTCAGGTGTAAATGATGGTAATCTAGCACCAACAATATCTTTCATGGTCTGAGGGTAATCTCCATGTGTTAATGGTTCCATATGCCTGCAAGCAAATATCAAGATTCCGCACTCGAAACAAACACTAAGCTAATAAGATTACTCACCAGCCTGAAGTGAAATCCATTGCTCTCTTCACTATCTCCTCTGGAGGATTTGAGCTGGATTTCTTATCATAAGGCTCAAACCACATTGAACTTTGAACTATTCCGATCTTCCCACCTTCACACTATATACATCGAAAATCCATTGATTATCTCAATCTGAATCACCTTGAAACGGGTATATATCGGTTTTAAAGATTCTACCTTTCCACATTTCCTGAATTCTTCCACAGCTTCGGCATGAGCTAACAGCAAATTGTGACTAACGGTGTAAACTTCATGTCCAGACTTGCCTGCAATACACTTCTCATTGACATATTTAGAACATCTTCCTGGTGCTTTCTCTCCAGTCTCATATCCACCAAGACTAAATTCATAAGGCTCGTTTATAGTAACCCAATGCTTCACTCTATCACCATATTCATTGAAGGCAAACTTTGCAAATTCCCGAAAGTCCTCCCTATTATCCAGTAACACAAAAAGATAAGAAACAGAACTTTCATAAAACAGATCAATACTTGGCTTTAAAGACTTACAGAATATGATCACTCAAGAAACCGCCATATTCATCTTCGAGAGCCTGAGGTACATCCCATTGAAACAATGTAACTAAAGGCGTTACACCTGCAACAATTATAAGCACACAAGAGTAAGGAATAAAGGAGAAGATTTGATATGGATTGAGAATTGTGGCATTACCATTTGCTATGAGCTCGTTGATAAGATCATTGTAGAACTTAACTCCGGTTTCACTTACTCCCTTGTCCTTCTTCCCATCTGATTGTTTACAAGAATCAACAAAAGTATCAGAGATTGCATCTCATAATAAGATGCAAAAGAATTGCAAACCAGAGAGATTGATTCTGTCTTACGGGGAAATATTCTTGACCAAGAAATAGAGAACCTAAAGGCATCCATGTTCAACTTTTTCAATAGTTGAACATCTTCCTGCAAAATTTTCAAGAATTCGTTTGAGTCATTTGATGTTTACTTTTATCGTTCATTCCATATAACACTACGAATATATACCTTGTACTGATGATAGAAATCAACTCCTAGTCTGCCATCAAGATCATTGTTCCTTTCTGCAGATTTAAACAAGCTCATGAGTTGATGTCAGGACAAGATCAAACTTTAAAACCATAACAGTAACTTGGTTCTATAGTCGTAGAAGAAGAAAGACCTGAATGTTTATGAGTAAACGAGTCCCAGATACTTGAACCTCGGCCTCCTTCTTCTGGTGCACCTTCATGCTATACAAGCCAAGAGGATTAACGATAAGTCAGTCATGAAACTGAAGCATCAAGAGGAATCAAAAGTGAATGTGACTATACATACCCTTGACAAAGAAACAATCTTAAAGACTTGAAATGACCAAAGGGAAAAAAATCAGCATTAGTTTCTTAATCTCAGGTCATCAATTCATAAAAAGTAACTGCCTTTAAATTAATAAAGGAAGAAACTTTATAAGCTTTCCCTAAAGATTCCAAATTTGATATCTTTAAACTAGATTTAGGATAATGAACTTTGTTAATCGTACTTATTAAGCTACTAGAACAATCAAAACTCGCTGGAATCAGCAAACGACGGGTCAACAAATGTCGAGACTTCAAAATCAAAATTAGAAATACCTGGAAAGCAGAAGTAGCAGCACCGAACAAGAACCCATCAGGAAAACTACCTCGACCAAGCGTTGAACTCTGAGGACACACTGATCCGGTGATTGGAGAAACTATCACGGCGAGAAGTAAACCTAAAAAGAGACTTGCTTTAGACCCCATTTTTCTTCAGGTAGTTTGTTGTAAAATGCTTAGCGTGGTTCTCGTGTTCCATTATTTATAAGGTTCGATACTTCGAGACGAAGATTAAAGCAAGGTGAGAGCGACGTGTATGACTAATTACTTAAAAAATATTATCTTTACTGATCTAACATTTTAATTTCGATAACTTAATCGTGTCTTCTTGATTTGTAATAGAAACAACGCTAAGCTTCCTTTTTTACCGTTAATGGTTAAATTACAACTACAAATGTAAAAAAGGATTGATTTTTAAGAATAAAAATATGTTTTTTTGTTTTTTTTTTTTCTCGTGATAACAGAAACCTAATCCCTTAAACCTCGCCGGTGAATTATGGCACTCTCGTCCTCTTCGCTTCATCTTCTTCCTCAGAATCCTTTCCATGTAATAACCCCAAAACGACACTGTTTTAGTTCTGATAAATCCTCCCTCTTTACATCTCTCACGGTCAGAACTCCGGTATCTTCCTTCGTCGTCGGAGCTATCTCCGGAAAATCCTCTACCGGGACGAAATCAAAATCCAAAGCTAAACGTAAACCTCCTCCATCTCCGCCAGTTATTACTGTAGCTAAAGACATTTCTGAGTCAGAAACAGTCAATATTGCTGAAGATGTCACTCAAGTAAGTTTAAAAGGACTGAAATTTCAGTAAGGGTACGAGTAAAGCTACGATTTTGTGATAAAGTTTTATAATTTATGGATTTGATTTTGTTTGTATAGTTGATTGGAAGTACACCTATGGTGTATCTCAATAGAGTTACTAATGGATGTTTAGCTGATGTTGCTGCAAAACTTGAATCAATGGAGCCTTGTAGAAGTGTCAAGGATAGGTTTGAATGATTCTTTGTCCTCTCTAAATTCAATCTTGTGGATTGAATATTCTTAGAACATCCTTTCCCCTTTTTGCAGGATTGGTCTGAGCATGATAAATGAGGCCGAAGACAATGGAGCCATAAGTCCTAGGAAGGTTATTGCATTTTCCTGCCCGTAAATGTTTTGTTGTTCTGTGTTGTCGAGCTAATTCGATAGTATCATCAATCCAGACTGTATTAGTAGAACCAACAACCGGAAACACTGGTCTAGGGATTGCTTTTGTGGCTGCAGCTAAAGGCTACAAGCTTATAGTGACAATGCCAGCTTCTATTAACGTCGAAAGAAGGATGCTTTTACGTGCACTCGGAGCAGAGATTGTGCTAACGAATCCAGAGAAAGGTCTCAAAGGAGCAGTGGATAAAGCCAAAGAGATTGTTCTCAAGACAAAGAATGCATATATGTTTCAGCAATTTGATAATACAGCAAACACAAAGGTAAAGAAGTAAATCTATCTTTTACTCTTTTAACAGAGATTGTGGCCTAATAAGATGTTTTGTTTGGTAAGATCCATTTTGAAACTACAGGACCAGAGATTTGGGAAGATACAATGGGTAATGTTGATATATTCGTTGCGGGAATTGGAACTGGTGGTACTGTAACTGGTACTGGAGGTTTCTTAAAAATGATGAACAAAGATATTAAGGTAGTTGGTGTTGAACCATCAGAAAGAAGTGTTATTTCTGGAGACAATCCTGGTAAGGACCATCGAAGCTTCGTCTCCTCAAAATTGGGTATTTTCTTGGTTCCGGATCCTCCTTACTACTAAACCGTTTTTCAGGTTACTTACCGGGGATCTTAGATGTTAAATTACTTGATGAAGTGTTTAAAGTTAGCAACGAGGAAGCTATTGAGATGGCAAGGAGACTAGCTTTAGAGGAAGGACTACTGGTATATATATACTAACCTCTTCTTATGTGCTTGCGCGGGTTAATACATTTGCGGAATCTATATACTTTAGGTTGGGATTTCATCTGGAGCAGCTGCAGTAGCAGCAATAAGCTTAGCTAAAAGAGCAGAGAATGCCGGAAAACTAATCACAGTAAGAACAAAACAAAGATCTCTCTTTCAGTAATCAGAGTTCTTAGCTCTTAACAGACTTCATAAAACAGGTTCTGTTTCCGAGCCATGGCGAGAGGTATATAACAACAGCTCTATTTAGTTCAATCAACAAAGAGGTCCAAGAGATGAGATATTAGTAGTAGCATCCATTAGAAAAAAACTCCCTCAAGTTTTGTCCTTTGGGAGAGACACTGTAAACAACAAAAGAGAGGTCAAAAATCAAATATTTTTCTGTTCTTCTGACTCAAAAGTTCATCTTCTTGCTGTAGTAATCTTACAAGACAACATCTTTACAGGTTTTGAGAGATAAACATGTCTCAAGATCGAACAGTTCTGTGAATGTATCAAAAGTTAGAGACATTTGATTTAATGGGCCGATATATTTATAATTAACCCGACCCGACCCGACCCGACCCGACCCGGCTCTGATTCGTCTATCTTTCAGCTTCTCTCCATCAGATCTAATTTCAATCTGCGAATTACTCTAAAAACCCTAAAGCTTAGATTTTTCCGATGACGATTCACGCCGCAGTAATTCAGAAGCTTCTGAACACCGGAGCACATCTCGGCCGTCGTGCAGCAGAGCATCATTTCAAGCAATACGCTTACGGTACACGTAATGGAATGACTATTATCGACGCAGACAAAACCCTAATTTGCCTCCGTAGCGCCGCTCATTTCGTCGCTAATCTCGCAAACATGAAAGGCAACATCTTCTTCGTCAACACAAATCCACTTTTCGACGAAATCATTGAGCTGACTTCTCGTCGGATCCAAGGAGATTCTTATAATCATAACCGTGCGATGAATCTATGGAAAATGGGAGGGTTTTTGACTAATAGTTATAGTCCTAAGAAGTTTCGATCTAGGCATAAGAAGCTTTGTTTTGGTCCAACTACAATGCCTGATTGTGTAGTTGTGTTTGATACTGAGAGGAAAAGCTCTGTGATACTTGAAGCAGCGAAGCTTCAGATTCCTGTTGTTGCAATTGTTGATCCTAATGTACCATTGGAGTTCTTTGAGAAGATTACTTATCCTGTGCCAGCTCGTGATTCGGTGAAGTTTGTGTATTTGTTCTGTAATGTGATCACTAAGTGCTTTGTGGCAGAACAGATGAAGATGGGGATTAAAGATGGGAGTAAGGAAGATATGGTGAAGGATTTAGCTGCTTGAATTTGGATATTTGAAACTAAGTATGAATCATTTATAATTGTTTTTTTTTTTTTAATTTGAGTCTGGAATAATTGTTCTTCAGAATTGTTGTGTTTCCTCAACTTTTGAAAATTCTGGTCTTTATTGAATTATAGTTGAGTTTCTCTCTTCTCTGTTCATGTCTCTTGAAGTTGTATTCATCCTTGAACATGTTTGTTCCTAAATTTCTTGGAACTTTGATTTGTGAACTGATCCACTGCACAGGGTACAGAGACTGTTGAAATATCATCTATCATCCTCCGGTGCTAAGAAAGGTCGCAGGTAAATTTTGTTGGAACTGAATTTGAACATTTTAAGATGGTTAGGTTTGATTATCTCTTCTGGTCTTGTGGAATTGTTACAATGTGGTCGTAGCTGTGCTTGAGAGATTTTCAACTTTGTTTTAAGCTCTTCACACAAAAATTAACATTGATATCGTTTGGTTTTGTTCGACAGAATCAAAGCATCTTCTTCAGTCATAATCTCAAGAACTTGAACCCTTTCTATATCTCTGAGCCAGCCTTTGACTTATAATCTCCATAAAGCTCCATGTTTGCTTCCTCCTCATGCTCCCATAGATTACTGGTATTACTGTCTGCTTAATTCCATCATTAAACTCGATTATCTTCAAAACCACTAGCTTAAAGATGTCTCGTTCTAAGGGACCTGTACGTTCACAAATCCTCAGAGGTTTCTATCTCCTTCTCTCTCAGATCACAATCGTCTCTGAAAAAGAAGTATCAGCCATGGATTCTGTCAAAGATTTCATGAACTGTTGACAAAAGTTGCAAATAGTCTCCTTGAAGGTTGAAAGCTTTTGGTTTTAATATGACAAGTGTCTATCCCAAACGTTGCCGCGTGGCAGAGTCAAAAGGTCAAACCTTTATTTTACTTTCCCAAAATTCTCCAAATCGAACACTTCTCTACTACTACGGAGAAGACGAAGGAAAGATAGAGAATTGGCGAGAAAAAATGTCTTCAGTTGTAGCTAATGTTTTCAGGGGATGTAGATCGCTTCTAGCTCCTGCATCTCGAGCTACTTCTTCCATGGTTTCTTCTTCGAGAAATGTTACAGGTGGGTCCACCATGAAAGCAGCGGCGAAGACGAAGGCTAAGCCTAAGCCTAAGCCTAAGCCAAAGGTGAAATCAGACTCTCCGGTGAAGAAGAAGACACCGGGATCTACAGGAATCTTTAAGGTGACTCCTGTCTCTCCAGTTCTCGCTCAGTTCCTTGGTACAGGTGAAACTACACGTAAAGATGCTATCAAGGAGATTTGGACCTATATTAAGTCTCACGATCTTCAGGTTCCTCTTCTTCTTCTTCTTCTTCTTCTTCTTCTTTTCAACTTTCTGATGATATGGGTCTTGCATGTAGACTAGATTTGCAGGAAAAATTAGGGCTTTTGTGATATTTTGCTTGATGAACATAGTTGAAAAGTTTGATGTGGTGCCTAAAAGTTTTTCACTTTTAGCTTTTTAAGATTTCAGATCTGTGATATTTTTTCAACTTCTTCAATGATCTAATCCAAAAGATGTTAGCTTTGTCTTTTGTTTTGTAGCTTATTGTTCTGGTTGAATTAACTTTTACTTCGAGTCGCAGAAGCTGTTTTGCTTGGTCTTTACAAATTATCTACTTTGTTCTTCATTGTGATGGTATGGTTTCAACTTTCAAGTCTCCTAAAACCTTCTCTTTTGGCTTATAGAACCTAGAAAGTAACCAGAAATACCAATCTATATCAGACTGAAGTACAATTGGGCTACTTTTGGCTTTTAAAAATTTCAGATTTGTGGTATTTTTCAGCTTCTTCAATGATCTAATCCAAAAGATGTTAACTTTGTCTCTTGTTTTGTGTGCTTATTGTTCTGGTTCAAACAATTTTTACTTCTCGAGTCTCTTCTCTACTAATGTCGCAGAAGCTGTTTTGCTTAAAAGTCTTTACAATTTATCTACTTTGCTCTTGATTGTGATAGTATGGTTTCAACTTGGAAGAACCTAGAAAGTAACCAGAAATACTAATCTAAAGTGCATGTGGGTTAAGATGTTCTCTTTTGGTTGCAGAATCCAGATGACAAGAAGGAGATTTTATGTGATGAGACATTGAAGCTAATCTTTGAAGGGAAAGACAAAGTTGGGTTTCTTGAGGTTTCAAAACTCTTGTCCCCTCATTTCGTGAAGACTACTTGACAATAACTCAGCTCAGTTTGGAAAACACTTGATTTGGTTATGAGTAAGCTCTTTTTGAGTGATCTTAATGTTGTTTATGTTTGTCAATATCTTTTAACTCTTTTGGTTCTTTGTTCTTAAACATGGTTTGACTAATCAAGAAACCTTCTAAATGAGCAAAATATTACCAAAAAGAAGAACGATTTGATTCCATAATAAAGAGATAAGAACAGAGTAATATCTCGCAGTATGTTCATAAATAGATTATATCAAAGTCAGAGGTGGAAGATGATGAGTGGTGAAATAATATAAATTAAGACCCTGTTAAATAATAGGATTCTAAATTAAGTATTTTACTATAAATAAATTTGTTTATTTGTGGATTGCTTTTGATTTCTTCTTCTATATATAAGTTTGAATTCTCTATCATTTTTTTTAAAAAAAACAACAAACATTGACCCCAAAAAAAATTGACCAGAAAAACAAAAGAAATGAAGAAAAGCTTTCAGCTCTCAGCTATCATTCTTACCATCTTCATCATTCTTTTGTTAGGTTTGTGTTTACATTTAAGTTCATTTTAATATATTACATTTAATCTTTAAAACAAGAATTTTAATATCAAACTAATTATTTTTGAGTATAATTACAACTAAATTACATAAACTGTTACCAATACACTTTGTTAATATCAGGTGTAATTTGTATGTCAAATTATATCAGTTCTAAGAATGATTTGCTGGATAAAGGAAACCAACCTTTTTAAAAAAATTTCTTAAAATTATTTTTGTAGATATATATATATATATATATATATATATTTTTAATGGACCAATTGGGATATAATTTCATATGATATTTTTTAAATAAAACTTTGCATATATAATAGTAACAATTATATATGCTTTTCCAAATTGATCACCAAAGTATTGACTATTTGTTATTTTGAATATATTATTACTCTATGAAAAGCTATAAAACAAATTCTTTATCATTATTGTATTATAAATTATTATCAATATATTGTAGAAAAAAATTGTTTTTTTTCCCCATATATTGCAAAAACTAAGATTTTATATGTTCAAAATACAATGATAACAGGAGCTGTGGGAAATGCACTACAAGAAGGAAAAGATTTCAATTGTACCTTTCCTCCAAAGAGTTTAAAAAATTGGGGAAGATGTAGAAGTTCAAATTGTGAAATTCAATGTAAGGCAATGGGTAAAAAAATGTATTGGGATAAATGCCTTTGGGGTCATAAGCAATGTTGTTGTATCCCCTTACACTTGTAACTATTGTTGCAACCAATTTGGTTACAACAAAACTCATATTATATTTTATATTAACAACCTTTACAATAATGTAATAAACCTTAAATGTTGGTTTTGTACTACTGTGTATTGAATAAGAGAATACAAACTATTGAATAAGAGAATACAAACAAAGCATTTTTGGGATTACCAAAAATAATAATGAAAGTTAAAAGAGTCTTGTTTCAAAGTTTTTTTTTTTTTTAAATCTTTTATATGGGTCGATGATTATTTTATGCACCAATACTTTTATATAACGATTTTTAGTTTCCGAGTAAACTCACATAGATCGGAAGTTACAAATAAATACTCACACATGTTTGAAGTTAAAAATAATGACCAAACAAATCGGAAATTAATACTCGATATCAAGTCTACAATAAACATGATCTCTGTGAAATCGAGTTTTTAATTTCTCATTTATGTGACTCTTTTTTTTTTTTAATTTTGCATCTGTGAGTTGTTGTAATTTTTGATATGTGTTGATTCTAGTGTTGGATCAAAACTAGTATACAAATTTTTTTTTTTTATAAACTCGGCCCTAACAACTATTGTGTAAAATGGTCGTCCACCGCTTTTTTTTTTTTTTTTGAATGAATGTAAAATTTATTTAAAAAGACTTTTAGTTTGGAATACAATAATTAACTTCAACTCTTAACTACAAATGTAAACTCATTTAAGCCAAAACAACTTCTTCTTCCTCCTTCACTTTTACCTCCTACGTAACTCATCAACTCTTCAAAACATATTATTCCAACACTCCCTTATCTACTCAACCAAACCTCCATAGCCTTCTCATATTTGAAATTCCCTTCCCTTCTCAACACATTCAATCTATTGATCACTTGCTTACTTATAAAAGCAGCCAAATTGTCAATAGATCTTCCTCGAATACCAGTTTTCCTCTTGTTTCTCTCCAGCCAGATTGTGTATAGAGTCGCTTGCAGACTATAGCGAAAAAGGAACAATCTGTCCTTATCCCTCTTCAACTTTCCACCAAGAATAATCAACTCTGTCCAAGAATAACAGAAGAATCTACCCAGAACCGGCATCATAAGCTTCCTCCATATACCCAAAGAGTAATTACAATCAAAGAATAGAAGGTCTCTTGATTCATCTCTTGTATTACATAGCAAACATCGAGGGTTTATACCAGGATTCCAGACCCGAACTTGATCATGCGTTGATAAGCGATTAAGATAGGCCAACCAATGAATAAAAGCATATTTAGGAGTTCCACCTTTAAACCAAACATTATTTGCCCAAATAACCTCCTCTTTTCTTTGTCGTATCACATTCCAAGTTGCTCCAGTAATGAACTTTTTTCCATACTTATTATTATGAATGTTTCTCCACATATGTAATATATTTAAATTTTTTTAAATATATTACATCCAATCTTTAAACATGAATTTTAATATCAATCTATTATTTTTAAGTATAATTTCAACTAAATTACATAAACTGAAACCAATACAGTTTGTTAATATCAGGTCTAATTTTTTTATGTTATCAGGTCTAAGAATGATTTTTTCTGGATAAAGGAAACCAACATTTTCAAAAAAATCTTAAAATTATTTTTGTAGATATATATATATATTTTTAATGGACCAATTTCGATATAATTTCATATGTTATTTTTTAAATAAAAATTTGCATATATAATAGTAACAATTATATATGCTTTTCCAAATTGATCACCAAGGTATTGACTATTTGTTATTTTAAATATATTATTACTCTATGAAAAGCTATAAAACAAATTCTTTATCATTATTGTATTATTATCAATATATTGTAGAAAAAAATTGTTTTTTTCCCCATATATTGCAAAAACTAAGATTTAATATGTTCAAAATACAATGATAACAGAGGAAAAGATTTCAATTGTACCTTTCCTCCAAAGAGTTCAAAAAATTGGGGAAGATGTAGAAGTTCAAATTGTGAAATTCAATGTAAGGCAATGGGTAAAAAAATGTATTGGGATAAATGCCTTTGGGGTCATAAGCAATGTTGTTGTATCCCCTTACACTTGTAACTATTGTTGCAACCTATTTGGTTACAACAAAACTCATATTATAGTTTATATTAAGAACCTTTACAATAATGTGATCAATAACTTAAATGTTGGTTTTGTACTACTTTGTATTGAATAAGAGAATACAAACAAAGCATTTGGGATTACCAAATATAATAATGAAAGTTAAAAGAGTCTTGTTTCAAAGTTTTTTTTTTTAATCTTTTATATGGGTCGATGATTATTTTATGCACCAATAATTTTATATAACGATTTTTAGTTTCCGAGTAAAATCACATAGATCAGAAGTTAAAAATAAATACTTACACATGTTTGAAGTTAAAAATAATGACCAAACAAATCGGAAATTAATACTCGATTTCAAGTTTACAGTAAACATAATCTCTGTGAAATCGATTCTTTAATTTCTCATTTATGTGACTTTTTGTTTTTAATTTTGCATCTGTGAGTTGTTGTAATTTTTGATGTGTGGATTCTAGTGTTGGATCAAAACTAGTATACAAATTTTTTTTTTTATAAACTCGGCCCTAAAAACTATTGTGTAAAATGGTCGTCCACCGCTTTTTTTAATATAGAAAAGAAGTTTTATAAAAAAAAACTCGACGCTAAAAACTTAAGAGATAAAAAAAAAATCTCAAAGTGTTTTGAGTACAATAACAAACCTCAAGTGTTTAGATTGTGAACCAATTTTTCGTACAATATCCAAAAACCAAACATTTTCCTTTTTTTTTCAAAATGAAGATACAATAGAATCAATCACATGTTCACCAAAATGTTCGTAAACCATAAATCTCAAAAGATGTTCGGTAATAAATCTCAAAAGATGTTCACCAAAACATGGTTTAACTAATCAAAAAAAGTTCTAATGAGCAAAATATTACCATGAAAGATTTGATTCCATAAAGAGATAAGACAGAGTAATATTTTTGCAGTATGTTCTTAATAGATTATATCAAAGTCAGAGGTGGAAGATAATAGATTATATCAAAGTCAGAGGTGGAAGATGATGAGTGGTGAAATAGAATAAATTAAGATCCTGTTTAATAGTAGGATTCTTAAATAGTATTTTACTATAATTTTTTTTTACTATAAATTCTAAATTAAGTATTTTACTATAAACTAGACTCTAACCCGCGCCGCGGGTCAATTATTTTAATAAAATTAAAGTTTATATGTATTTTATTTATAAAAGTTTTAAAATATATATAAATGTACTATCGAACAACTTAATATTCTAATTTTTTATCTTTGACTTAACTCGAAGCTTGTACCATATAAAACAACCAACATATAAATTATTCAGCTTAGTATTAAAGATTTGTTAGATTAAATGGTCAATGAATCTATTTATTAAAACAAATATGCTTCCACCCACTAACAATCAAATGTTTGACATAGCTTACGATTAAAATTTTATTATATTTCCATGGATTCTACCACTGAATTAGTGTTTGTTGATTCTGAGATAAATATTTCTATAAGACATATTGGAAAATCCAAGTGCAGGTTTACTTATGGGAAAAAATCCCATGGAAATATAATAAAATTTTAATCGTAAGCTATGTCAAACATTTGATTGTTGGTGGGTGGAAGCTTATTTGTTTTAATAAATAGATTCATTGACAATTTAATCTAACAAATCTTTAATACTTGTTTTAATAAATAGATTCATTGACAATTTAATCTAACAAATCTTTAATACTAAGCTGAATAATTTATATGTTGGTTGTTTTATACGGTACAAGCTTCGAGTTAAGTCAAAGATAAAAAATTAGAA
>CM071716.1:53798634-53813536 GCA_036630335.1 Physaria fendleri | reverse complement strand
TAATTAAAAACAAGAAATGATTTAATAGAAACGGATTTTCACACATTTACCTCTCCATCGTGACCACGGAATTTTCGAATTACGCGTCCCGTTGAAACATCCCAATAATAAACTTGCCGATCCCCACCACATGAACAAAATTTGGCATTGTCTCTGTGATAATAAATCATTCAAACATGAATAAACAAACACACTCATCATATTAAAGAAGGAAAGCTCCTGAATATGAGATACGTTTTCTCAATCTACTCTATTTGCAACCAAGAATACATAATCTAATAGATTTGCTGATTTAGACTAAGAAGACGAAAGAAAAAAATGTAGAGGAGAATGAGCTGATTTCCTACGATGTAACATGAACGTCGCGTACTTCGCGGCCATGGGATTTGTAGGTCTTGATTAGGATTCCACGGTGAGGATTCCAGAGTCGGATAGTTCGATCCTTGCCGCAGGTGAGAGCGTAGTTTCCATCACCGTTAAATCTAGCCGCTAAAACTGCTCCCTCATGGCCTTTCAGGACGTGTGCCTCCTTCGTCGGCAGATCCGCCGTCGCACACATTTTTTTTTCTCGCCTGAAGCTTACTCTGACGTTTCCATGAAATGGGCTTATTCCAAAATATACCTATTTTTTATATTGATGGAATTTGTAAAGCCCAATTTAATAATTGGCCCATTATCACATAAACGAATCCCTACGAATATATATCGTGTATTTTCTCCTGGATTGGGATATATATTTTTTTTTAACACGTAGGCTAGTGGCCAATAATCCCATCAATTTCGTGGAGATCAGGGATCGATCCACCGACCCTGAATTATAGTGTTCATAAAAGTGAGAGAATCTACCAATTAGACTATCAACTCCGGACGAATTGGGATAATTATATGTTTTTTTTTTTTTACGCTAGGTGACGTCTAATAACGCAAACAATTTTGTAGAAACGGTGGATCGATGTATTGATATCTGCTTTTAACATCTATAAATAAAAGTTAGAGAACCTACAAAACAAGCTATCAACTCACAGATAATTATATGTTTTGTAAATAAAATTTTCGAAAACCTCGAAAAAGTGCTCTGTAATATGTATAATCAAGCTTAGCCTTTAGTTAATACATCGTACTTGCTTTGATTTCTCTTCCATCTTCGTAGAAATGTGTCTATCATACACTTCGCAAAATAGTATTTTCGACTTAACCACATCTCAAAAACATGGATCCTATGCCGTTCCTAGCCATTTTATGGCTAAGGACTCGAACCATGACCAATCCTAACCTAATAACCAGTACACTAAAAACAACTTTAAAAAATTATCGGCCGAAAATCTATATAATTAATTAATTTAACACCGTATATACTTAGTTTGCTTGTACCTAAACCCAGTCCTATGTCACTTAACTTAGTCAAAACAGTCAAAACACATAAATAACATTTCATAAACCCGTCTCCAAACAAATGGCAGTAATACTCCCTTTATTAAAATAATCGCAACAAGGCTTTCGTAGTTTCGTGTTTCCACGTAACACAAATTTTACCAGATATTATAAAAAAAATTTTTTGGTCAAGTACCAGATATTATAATTATAATTAAAACATTATATATTATCTTCTTATAGTATTTGTGAAGTATCATTATAGAAAAGGTCATTATTTCATTACAATATTACGGTATTGCCATTGTATTTAATTTCATATTTAATCATTAATTATTAATCATTAATATGAATCATTGAATCATTAATTTATATTTTAATCGAGAAATCATAAGTTGATTAGAATGATACGATTTTTAAATCGTAATCGAAGATTCAGATTTTCTAGGTTTCACCCTAAATAGTCAACTATTTTTTATTTGACTGAACTTGATCCAACAATTCCAGATTGTGGCTGAGTTACCTGCTGGAAACAATGGGAATTTTGATGTTCATTGGTTCCCAAAGATACCTGGAGTTATATCAGCATCTTCGTTTGATGAGAAAATTGACATCTACAACATTGAGGTATCTTGGTAGTTTTCCCTTCAGTATTTGTAAAACTGTGCTGTTCTAGTTGAAAATTGATGATGAGGCATAATAAATGATAGACCTGTGAATCCAGGCTTGTGTTGATTTTTTCTTTCCCATCATAAATCTTATGCACTTAACATTTGACAATTATAATATTATCAATAGAAAATATGTATGCAATGCTTTTGATGCAGGGTTGCCGTCGGTATGGTGCTGAAGAGAGTAATTTTGGCACTGGTAATGTCGTCTACCCTTTCTGAACAATTTGTGTGTCTTTGATTACTTTCATCATTTTTATGTTCGAAGATGAATATCATCAGAAACATCACTCACACTTCTTATAATCATCTTTATGCAGCCGCCTTGAAAGCACCAAAATGGTATAATCGCCCGGTCGGTGCATCTTTTGGATTTGGAGGGAAGCTTGTATCATTTCACACAAAGAACCCTCCAAAGGGTGCTTCAAACACTTTATCTGAGGTAGGTATAT
Source organism: Physaria fendleri (assembly GCA_036630335.1). Lineage (NCBI taxonomy): Eukaryota > Viridiplantae > Streptophyta > Magnoliopsida > Brassicales > Brassicaceae > Physaria > Physaria fendleri. The sequence continues at coordinate 53,811,042 of CM071716.1, read as the reverse complement.
AGAGATGATACTTTCTCTGTTATTCCCCTTTCTTTGTCAATTCTTATTGGACTTATTGTCATGTTCAGGTTTTTTTGCATAGCCTGGTAGCAGAACAGTGTTTGGTGAGTGGAACTTCTGCATTTGAAGCTGCCATAGATAATGGAGATATGACTTCTCTAAGGGATTTGTGTGAGAAGAAGTCTGAAGAAACTGGGTATGCCATCCTTGTGATCGAAAATTTTCTTATTCTCCCTTAACAGACTCATTAGACAACTCAGGTTTCCTCTGTTTCGATTCACTGATTTCACAGATCGGAAGAGGAGAAGGAGACATGGGGACTGCTGAGAATCATGTTCGAAGAGGAAGGAACTTCGAGGACAAAGTTGATCAGCCATCTTGGTTTTAATTTGCCCTCTGCGCAAAAGGATCAGGCAGTAGATGGGCTCTCATCAGATTTGAATGGCATTGGATTAGAGGTTAATACAGCACTTGCACTGGAGCCTGAACTTTTTGTAGTCGCAAAATCTTTAAAATACTGTATCTTAATCTGTTTCAGGTTGTTTCTGCTATGGTAAACAATGATCTCAGGAGTCTTATCTATACAAGGTCACTTAAGTTCTGGAAAGAAACTCTTGCTCTCATCTGTACTGTAAGTTTCTTAAACTGAGGAACAAAGGCTTAGAATAGAGGAAATTGATTAATTGATATCGCTTATATTATACTCCAGTAATCATAAAGGAAACGGATCCCATCTCTCAGGTCTTACTAGAACAAAATATTTTCATCACTTGAGCTTTTCCAACAATGTATTATGATATGTTATTTCCGTTGGCTCGCGAACCAAAATGAATAGCTCATCTGTGAGACGTGATGCAGGCAATTGCTATGCTATTCTGGTAACAATAAACTGCTTTGTAACAAATGCTGCTCTTATATTCATTGGCAAACAGTTTGCAGAAGGAGAACAATGGACCACCCTGTGTGACGCCCTTGCCTCAAAGTTGATGGCGGCTGGTAACACATTGGCTGCAGTTCTGTGCTACATTTGCGCAGGCAACGTTGACAGAACTGTAGAAATTTGGTCAAGGAACCTGGCAAATGAGCGTGATGGAAGATCTTATGCTGAGCTTCTTCAGGTGTGTATACTTTCTATGTTTTGCGTATGAATATTGTTAGGTTTCTCTGCTCATAGTCTTCTGCCCTTTTCATACAACAGGATCTTATGGAGAAGACTCTTGTCCTTGTTTTGGCAACTGGCAACAAAAGGTTCAGTGCATCTTTATGTAAACTCTTTGAGAGTTACGCTGAAATTTTGGCCAGCCAAGGGCTTCTTACAAGGGCAATGAAGTACTTGAAAGTACTGGATTCTGGTGGCTTGTCACATGAACTTTCCATATTACGTGATCGCATTTCTCTGTCTGCAGAACCCGGTGCATACGCAGTTCTGTTTTGATTAATTTATAAGAGATCTGACTAAAATAATTGCTTATCATTTTATATTGCATATGCAGAGCTATATGCAGAGCCTGACACTGTAGCTTCAGGCAACGCTCAGCCTCAAAGCACCCTGTTGTATAATCAGGTTTCTATTTTCTTTTCTGTTGTTTTTTTTTTTTTGGAAGTTCTGCAAGTATTATTAAAGCCTCAAAGCACCCTGTTGTATAATCAGGTTTCTATTTTCTTTTCTGTTGTTTTTTTTTTTTTGGAAGTTCTGCAAGTATTATTAATTTGGAACTTAGAGCTCTCTGAAATCCTTTTCGTTTTTATGGACAACATACTTAGTCTTTATTCTTCTGTGGCATAGGAGCCAACTCAGGCTGAACCAAAGGTTCTTGCTAACCCATATGACAATCAATATCAACAACCATACACTGATCCCTATGCTGGAGGATATGCCCCTCAAGCTTCACATCCACCCATGCAGCAAGCGACCATGTTTGTGCCTCACCAAACTCAGCCAGCTCCGCAGGTTTGTGATGTTTTTGCCTTTGTTGCAATTTCTTTTTCTCATTCTTTCTCACATCTTCATGCATTAATGGACATCCTTATCAAGCAGTTTTTCAGATGTCCAACCATGGGCTCTCATTCATTCACGGTATGTCAACTTTTGGACTCAATTGTGTTTTTAATTTCACATGCAGTTTTAGTTTGACTAAGCATATGTCATCAGGCACCATCTAACAATGCATATTCCGCTGGTCCTGGTACATATCCATCTTCTGGCCCTTCACAAGTTGGGCAATATCCTAACCCCACGATGCCTCAAGTCATTGCTCCTGGACCCATAGGATTTACCCCCATGACAACTCCAGGGGTTGCTCCAAGATCTGTTATGGGTTCAGTGCAACCAGCAAGTCCTCCAGTGCAGCAGGCAGCCCCTAAGCCTGCAGCTCCTATGGGTTCAGTGCAACCAGCAAGTCCTCCAGTGCAGCAGGCAGCCCCTAAGCCTGCAGCTCCGCCACCAACCGTTGAGACTGCAGACACTTCCAAAGTTCCAGCACACCAGAAACCAGTGATAGCAACATTGACAAGGCTTTTCAAAGAGACATCAGAGGCAATGGGAGGAGCACGTGCAAATCCGGCCAAGAAGCGTGAGATAGAAGACAACTCAAGAAAATTAGGTGCACTGTTTGTGAAACTCAATAGCGGAGACATATCCAAATAGCAACATTGACAAGGCTTTTCAAAGAGACATCAGAGGCAATGGGAGGAGCACGTGCAAATCCGGCCAAGAAGCGTGAGATAGAAGACAACTCAAGAAAATTAGGTGCACTGTTTGTGAAACTCAATAGCGGAGACATATCCAAGAATGCAGCGGACAAACTGGGACACCTGTGTCAAGCTCTCGACAACCATGACTTCAGCACAGCCCTTCAAATACAGGTAAAGCCGCTACTGAATTGTATCAGTTTTCTTTTTTATTTGGGATGGTTCGTTAATCATATTAATACAGGTACTTCTAACGACCAACGAATGGGACGAATGCAATTTCTGGCTGGCAACACTAAAGAGGATGATCAAAGCCAGGCAGCCAAAATGAGTTTCTCGTTACTTTGCTTCATCGAACATTTTATAAATGCACAAGAGGGACCGGACTGTCACATTCCTTTTTGTTGCTGCTTCATCGAACATTTTATAAATGCACAAGAGGGACCGGACTGTCACATTCCTTTTTGTTGCCTTTTTTTTTTTGAACTTTTAGCTAAGTTTTTTTTTTCTTTTCTTTTCAAACTGAATTATACTATTTGTTATTTCTCAGATTACAACTTTAGCCAAACTTTGGTTTTTTATTGAGAAGGGTAAGTTGCTTCAACCATGATATCTCTAGCAGATAGACCTTTATCTTTGGTAAGATGTTCAACTAAAGTGAAAGCACTCTTGAAGATCACCTCTTTGTCAAAATGATGAAATGATATCTTCATCCGAATTAGGAAAGTTCAAATTAGAGGTCAATCTGTCAATCTCGAGACAATTCTCGCCTATTATATTGTTAACTTATCTCGGAAGATAACCACGTACGTAGAGAATGATGAAAAATCATGGACATTGTAAGTAAGTTAGCAACTGTAGAAAAAGAAGAAAATTCTTATAAGGGAAACATGCTGGACAGAATACTCTGTCTCAGCTTCTCACTCAGTCTTTGTCTTAAGCCCGACAAATAAATAAATATTTATTATTTATTAAAGAATCAGTGAGTGTGTCTGAAACTCAAGAATGGCAGACCTGATGACTTGCATTTCACGTATATAGAGACGTTTAATCCATGCATACATATATACTAAATTCATATTAAATAAATTTCGATTTGCATCCAAACTTTTCTAACGACCGATCACAACATCACAATTACTTATTCAAAACCTAGTAGACCCAACTCGAGTCGTTGACCGGTTTATTCCAGATTATGATTTCCGGTTTAGTGAAACCTAGTAGACCCAACTCGAGTCGTTGACCGGTTTATTCCAGATTATGATTTCCGGTTTAGTGTTTCACATATATCCGTTACCAGACTTTACATCCTTATAGATTTCACCTTCCCTCATTATGACCCATTTTTGGATCCAAAGTCTTACCAGACTTTACATCCTTATAGATTTCACCTTCCCTCATTATGACCCATTTTTGGATCCAAAGTCCTAATCATGGTTTTGCTAAAGCATAAACCACGGCGGTTCTACATGGTGCGTAGACCATGAACGAGCAGGGTCGTCCGTCGTATGAGCCATCCTACATTGCCATATGATTGGTCAAGAGATTGAAACAGTCAAAAGTAAATGTAAAAACTTTCACTCAAATGGTTTTTAGTTTTCTTACGTATGTGAAATATTCTGCCTTGCAATCGAGTCTTCCGAACCCACCAAACAGAGGATCGTCTGAGTCCAATACGATCTGGAATGTGAAAAAGTAGCAAATGATATGGGATTATGACTTCAACGGTCCACCAGGTCTCAGTTGTTTCAAAAAGAATATGTGTATATATACCTTATATTTGCCAGGTTTGGAGCAACCAATGCGATAATCAAAGTAGCTGTTGGTCCAGTGGAAGTTAAAGACAAAGACGAGATCACCTCTTTCGAATACGATTACTCTTTCTCTTTCGTCTGTTTTTGATATGAATTGATGCTCCGAAGTCATAAACTGCTCAAACAAAACAAGAATGAGGCTACTAGGTGATAGAGATGATGATCTACATAGATTATAGCATGGATATTTACACCGTATTTCTCTTCAACATGCTGCATTGCCTGATCAAATTCTTGAAGTCCACGATATCTGAGATAATCTGCATCCCCCTATATATTATGAAATTTTTGCATTGCCTGATCAAATTCTTGAAGTCCACGATATCTGAGATAATCTGCATCCCCCTATATATTATGAAATTTTCTGAATTAGAACACTGCAAAAAGCATTAATTTTCAGTTATGGTGTACTTAGCCAAATTGTAAGTGCTTACAAGATCAAATCTGCGCCGGCATTTGTCATAACTGAAATTGTTGCCAGGACAAATTGTAAGTGCTTACAAGATCAAATCTGCGCCGGCATTTGTCATAACTGAAATTGTTGCCAGGAATCACACTTCCATCAGAAAGGCGCTGCTCGCCTCTGGGAAAATCGATCCATTCTGAGAATTGCAAGAGAAGACGAAGAAATGTACTCTCAAACCCATTTTGTTACAAAACTAAACAAAGACAGCTTCAATGGATACAATACCTGGATGTCCAAATTCATTTCCCATAAAATTTAAGTACCCTTCACCGCCTAATCCCATAGTTATAAGTCTAATCATTTTATGCAAAGCTATTCCTCTATCGATGAGAGGGGTTGATGGTCTGTCTAATGCCATGAAATCATACATATCCTGGAAACGAACATACATTATCCACATAACTTGTAAGATTTAAATTAATGAATGTAGAAAAGTAAAATGTTGTCTAATCTATACCTTGTCCATTAACCAGAAGGCAATTGTTTTATCACCAACAAGAGCTTGATCGTGACTTTCCGCATAAGAAATACACTTTTCTGACCACCTTCTGTTGGTAAGTGTGTAAACGATGTCACCCATTTGCCAGTCTTCGTCTCTCTTCCTTCACCGCATAACATGGTGGAGAGTAAGATTCACTAATCATTAAAGCTAATTGCAGCAGCATAAAAGAAAATGCAGCAAGAAAGCAGAAATAAACTCACTTCAGAATTTCTATCCATTTATCAGCTATGGCCATGTGTAAACGGTAGTCATGTCAGGGTGGTAGGTTTTACCTTTTTCGAGGGTGAAGGTTGTATGGGAACTATGAAAGATAGGGAGCAAAAATTATATGCACAGGGTATCATAATTTGTCTTGTAAGGGGTATTTTAGATCGGTGGAGATAAAGAAGACATTCAGAAAACTTACATCTTCTCCAACTGTAATCGCTTCAGGGTAGAGGCCATGGATCATATCATTTACCAGCATGAGATAATTTACAGCATCCACATCAGTTTCTAATCCAAAGTACTCTGTGTAATTCCCAGTAAATCCAACCTATCCAAAATCCCAACATAAGACATGCATAAAACCTGACACAAAATTGGAAAGGAACATGGGAAAACAAAAGAAATGCACAAGCCATTCGCTGTAGAAAATTTTGAAGTACCGAGAGTCCGTGATGAGTATACATCATTGAGGTAACTCCATCAAATCTAAATCCATCAAACTTGTATTCTTCTAGCCACCACCGCGCATTTGAAAGCAGATATCGTAATACCTATTAGAAAATATCAAAAGAGACTGTTTGAACTAATAGTGCTCAAGGAAGTTGTCTGTTTACAATTTTTTCAATTCATATTCACGAAGAAATTGCATACTTCCCAGCTCCCATAATTGAAAAGTCGTGAGTCCCACATCCAATGGTAACCCCGAGGTCCAGAGTGAAAATAGTGAGCATCAGTTCCATCAAACATGTTCAGTCCATCCAATGTGTTTTTTGAAGCATGGCTGCGCAGGTTAGAGAGTTGCAATATTCAGTTACTTGTAGATGACCAAAAGGTGGATCTGATTGTTTGCTTACCTATGAACGATATCCATTAGAACGACCAGGCCTAAAACAGAAAAATCCATACCGCTAGCTCTGCCTGAAGAAACAGATAGCATCATGGCACAAAGGCCAAAAGGTGTAAATTTTTGAAACAATAAAGTAAAAGCAAATCTAGGAATCCACTAGAGCTCACTCAGGTTTGAAAATACCCAAAGCTGGCATAATATGAATGTTCTTGTATAGCCATGATTTGAACAGCATTATAGCCAAGCTTCTTGATACGAGGAAGAACATCATCTCTAAAGTTAGCATAGGTATTGACCATTGGTTCCTGCATATCAAGTACACTATCATCACTCACGTGATATAGAAAAGTATCCACAAAATTGATCTATGTCATTATAGTCGAACAACCTCACTGAACAACAAACAGTGTGACACATTGATAAGGTATAAGTAAAACTATAGAAAACTTTGGTACCCATATGTTAAGGACCAAAGACAAAAATATTTTAGACAAAGAGGCAGACATACACACCGTGCTACTCATGCCAACATGTGCTTCATAAATCCTCAGCGACTTAGGTTTCTTTGGTTGAGGATGTCTGAATACATACTTCTCCTGAAAAGAAATTTGAACCCTTTAAGGGGCAACCAAAAGTATATGTTGAGATACATAAGGAGCATCAACGTTAATCAACTGGTCTGTAGCATACGTTCGTTCATTGCTCATATCATAAAGAGGAATATAGACAACTGAAAATGATGGTTAATATACATATGTGTTTGGGATCGTCCGAGTAAGAAATCCATGCCTTGACAGTTCCAACTTAATCATAAATCTCAATCTTTAAGAACTTCAGACTAGCACTGACATAATCGTTTTCCACAGGACAATTATTCAAAAGACTGCAGAAAATTACCTCTTCTGGAGGATCATAGTATATGCCATTGAAAGGGATTTCACCAGGAGCTTGCACCGAGAACTTGATCCAAGCAGGAATTGAGTCTTTAATGCCAGATGGTGTATCCAAACGAATCTGGAGTGTTGATCATCAAAAATTACTTCATCTTCATAACATGATATTCTCAAAAACTTTCCCACCACCCACGCATTAGCTTATTGCAATTTTATCCGATACAAAACATGATATTCTCAAAAACTTTCCCACCACCCACGCATTAGCTTATTGCAATTTTATCCGATACAAATGACAACTCAGTAATATTGTTAAGGCATCGCATGCATACTGATATACATCTTTTTCATTCCTAAGGACTAAGAAGATGGATGACCTGAATTACCCTTTTCTATGTCTGATGAGCTGATAAGTTTTAAACATGTGCAGCAGAAACATATATCTTTCCCCGCATAAATAAAAAAGATTTATTGCAACAATGAGACCATCTTTAAGATAAAACACGTAATAATTAGTAGAAGTGGAGATAAATGAATGAAGTGACTTTTTAGTTACCTTTACACGTGAGCCATGAGGAATTGCAGGCGAACCATCAGTGTTGTTGGGCAAGAAGATCTCCCAAACACCAAACTCATTCTGTAAAAATATTTGATGAGAGAATCATTGTACGAGTTGAATAGATTTTCAAATTTTAAATAAATTTACAAAGCAGCAAGAAGTTAAGCATATAGTCAATAAGCCATACCCGAGTCATGATGTCTGCGTTAGACAAAGCAGCAAGAAGTTAAGCATATAGTCAATAAGCCATACCCGAGTCATGATGTCTGCGTTAGGATTCCAGTTGTTGAAATCTCCAATAAGTGATGCAGCCTGAAACAAGGCGAGGACAAAAAACGTTAGGATTCCAGTTGTTGAAATCTCCAATAAGTGATGCAGCCTGAAACAAGGCGAGGACAAAAAAATAGAAAAACAACAAAACTAGTCATAAAATACGCACACAAATAACAGAAAAACACATACAATCAAGAAGTAAGAGTTGCCATAGAGATGTGACTGACATGCTAAACCTCATACACTCAGTTCTGATTGAGCAAACCAACCACTCCTACATGGAGAGGTTCTAAAATGCCAAAACAAGTTCTGCTATAGCATTTTTATCACATAGAAACAGTAAGACAATATTTAGCCATAGTTATATCACCAATATTTACTTTGTCGGAGTACAACAATTCTGTTTAGAGGCGTGAATGAAGGAACTAGTAACACAAACTTATAATTTGTCTGGTGGAAAACCAAAAGAACCATATGGTCCATACCTTAGCTCCAGGTGCCCACTCTCTGTACGTTATGCCAGCATCACTGAAATTGAAATGAAACTACCGTAAGGGAATCATGTAATATGCTATTGATGACATGATATCAAAGTGACATTGCATCATTTAAGTTTTTATAGATGACAGAAATGATTACAATACAAAAAAAAACATTCACGAGTTGCAACAGAAACTAGAAACCTGTGAATCACAGGCTGTGATAAGAATGAACTTTGACTAAAACTCAATATACAAGAAAAAGATAAGAATGAACTTTGACTAAAACTCAATATACAAGAAAAACAAGTCTCCGCTCTCCACTGAACTGTTTCTTCTTTATTGCAATTACCACAGCCTAAACTTGGTATTCTACCGTAGAATGCTAGCGAATTACCTGCGCGAAAATCCTAACTTTTCATAGCCACGAGAGAATGCCTCCAGACCACCCTCATATTTGTCTATTTCCTCACGCAATCGTTTGTACTGTCCATAACTGTAGCCAACAAAAATGCAAGATACTTGAGCAGCATCAAAAGTAACAACAACATCTATCCTTGCTACATCAAATGTGAGACAAGTCCCTCATAAATAAGTGCTTACAAAATAAGTCTCAAGCATGTCTAGTACAGACAAAACAACTTGAAGCACATAGGACAAACAAAAATATTACCGGTAATCAAGATGACTGCTGTAAGTTCGTAACATGGGGTCTATCTCATATATTTTCTTCCCATCACCAGGTGGGGGAACTATTCCTGGTTTCACCCCTCTCTCCTTGACGACTTTTGCATCATTGTAAACATCACTCAAATCAAAAGCAGACGTTTGGTCTTCTGTTCTTACTGCTTCATTCTCTTCCATTGTTTGAATTTCTATATCAAATCCCTACCGTTTGGTCTTCTGTTCTTACTGCTTCATTCTCTTCCATTGTTTGAATTTCTATATCAAATCCCTACAAAATGAAAAAGATTGGTTTCATGTTAAGACATCAACAAATTTGTAATGCAAAAAAGCTTTAACTTCTAACAATTATGCCTCTACGTTGTAACTTCTAACAATTATGCCTCTACGTTGTATATAACTCACTAAGATATCCTCCACCTGTGGTTCTTCTGAGAAACTGCTGGAACCATCATCAAGATTATCAGGTACTAAGACTTTCTCTGACGCAGCGATACTTTGTGATGAAGAATCAAACTCCGCAGATTGTTTCCCAGCAAAGATCTTCCCTACAGATATGGATCTAATCAAGAGGTATCTGTAGAAAGAAGACTAAAACCAGCAGCCACGTTTGCTCAAAATCCTTTCACATACAAAATTTATATAATCCCACATTTCTACATATCACATATGTTTCAGTTTATACTCAGAAAATTGATAATAACAAGCATCTGATCCAAAAATACAAAGCCTGAAAAGCAACTAATCTCATGATTCCCCAACGGGAAAAGCGACTGCGATGAAGCCTGATCCAAAAATACAAAGCCTGAAAAGCAACTAATCTCATGATTCCCCAACGGGAAAAGCGACTGCGATGAAGCTAGCCGGATGACGAAATAGCTAAATCATTCTTAGAAACCTAATTGTTACAGTCAGTACAACAATAGTGTGCGTCCCAGAGAAAATCAATGAAGAGAGTGAGAGACGTACGAGAAAGAGGATGTTTCTTCAGGAAGAAAGAGACACTGCAATTGCCGGTGTTGATGAGAGGTCGGGGAGAGAAAGAAGGAAGAGGGAAGCGTGGAATAAGAGACACTCCGTGTAGTACCACCATATCCCTCACCAACGGAGAATTCGAAGCAGAACAGAGATCTGTAGAAGGAATAAGAAGAAGAAGAAGAAAAAGAGAAAATCGAGGAAAGTAGAAGAAACTGAAATTAAACTTTCCTGGGCTAAATTTTGTGCTTGCGAAACGAAAGTGAACAGGTGGGGTCCACACAGGTCCAGATTACAATTCCCCATCGTCCATTTCTTCTTCTTACCTCCGAATATTTTACTGTTAAATCTTCTAAAAATGATTATTAAATGATCTTAACGGTCAAAAATATATTTCTTCTTATTGATGACAATATCTTTTTGAGCAAATTAATAAAACTGCCCCTAAAAAAAGATAATTCGAAAACTACCCCCGTTGACGATTCAACGTTTTCGGGGGCGTTTGGTCTTCTGTTCTTACTGCTTCATTCTCTTCCATTGTTTGAATTTCTATATCAAATCCCTACGAAATGAAAAAGATTGATTTCATGTTAAGACATCAACAAATTTGTAATGCAAAAAAGCTTTAACTTCTAACAATTATGCCTCTACGTTGTATATAACTCACTAAGATATCCTCCACCTGTGGTTCTTCTGAGAAACTGCTGGAACCATCATCAAGATTATCAGGTACTAAGACTTTATCTGACGCAGCGATACTTTGTGATGAAGAATCAAACTCCGCAGATTGTTTCCCCGCAAAGACCTTCCCTACAGATATGGATCTAATCAAGAGGTATCTGTAGAAAGAAGACTAAAACCAGCAGCCACGTTTGCTCAAAATCCTTTCACATACAAAATTTATATAATCCCACATTTCTACATATCACATATGTTTCAGTTTATACTCAGAAAATTGATAATAACAAGCATCTGATCCAAAAATACAAAGCCTGAAAAGCAACTAATCTCATGATTCCCCAACGGGAAAAGCGACTGCGATGAAGCAAGCCGGATGACGAATTAGCTAAATCATTCTTAAAAAACCTAATAGTTACATTCAGTACAATAGTGTGCGTCCCAGAGAAAATCAATGAAGAGAGTGAGAGACGTACGAGAGAGAGGATGTTTCTTCAGGAAGAAAGAGACACTGCAATTGCCGGTGTTGATGAGAGGTCGGGGAGAGAAAGAAGGAAGAGGGAAGCGTGGAGTAAGAGACACTCCGTGTAGTACCATCATATCCCTCACCAACGGAGAATTCGAAGCAGAACAGAGATCTGTAGAAGGAATAAGAAGAAGAAGAAAAAAGAGAGAAAATCGAGGAAAGTAGAAGAAACTGAAATAAACTTTTCTGGGCTAAATTTTGTGATTGCGAAACGAAAGTGAACAAGTGGGGTCCACACAGGTCCAGATTACAATTCCCCATCGTCCATTTCTTCTTCTTATACCTCCGAATATTTTACTGTTAAATCTTCTAAAAATTATTATTAAATGATCTTAACAGTCAAAAATATATTTTCCTTTTCTATGTCGAAATTTTATTTCTTCTTATTAATGACCTTAATCGTACAAATAAATTAGATTTTTAAGAAAGAAAGAAAAAAAAAAAGATTTTTAACAATAAGATTTTCGAACTAATGACAAGATCTTTTTACCTTTCTCTATATTTTGTGTCTACGATACTTTCATTACCTTTTAAAAATAAATAAACTTTTTAGCGTACGTTACCTTTTAACTAATAATGTATAAAAATTTATTTTTTCTCTAATTTCATGACTTGCAGAATGTTAATGGAATGTTAAAAAGTGGATTTAACAGTTATATATTGAGTAAGTTTGGAGGAAAAACAATTCTTGGTAACAGTTACATTCTGAACTTTTTATTAAAGATATGTATCAGCAGAAGTTTAAAATGTTGGGATCGTCGCAGCGGAATTACTGTACACTTGAGCAAAACTGCGGCTAAAATTTAGATAACAC
>CM071716.1:53781682-53793730 GCA_036630335.1 Physaria fendleri | reverse complement strand
CTGGCTCCAATGGTGCTTTCAATTTATGGGACAAGGATAGTAAACAGAGACTCAAGGTATGTTCACGTTGCATCTGTACTTGTCTTTAAATTTTGACTGTCTCTATGTAACATCTAGTTTTCTGAAGGTAATCAGCTCACCTTACCTTCAGAAATAGGGGTTACTTCGTTTTCTTTTCTTAATTAGTTTCTTTTGTTTCCTTGGAGTTTGGTGTCTAAATATAGTTAGTTAGTTAGTCAGTGAACATAGAGAAAGAGGTAACGTGTATGTAGGTCAGTGGAAAGAGGAGAAGAAAGCGGGAGTGAGAGAGCGAAGGACTTGGTCTTTTGTCCCCCCAAAAAAAAATTTTTTTTCCTTCTCCCTTTTGTTTTTCTGTTTCGTTAAAATAACAACAGAAAAGAAAAAAAGATTGAGAGAAAATTTCAGTTTGAAAAAAAGGAAAAAGAAAAGCTGCAGATAGAGAGAGAGAAAGAAACACTTTGAAAAAGTTTTGTCAATTCAGAAAGAAAGAAAGAAAGAGCGAGAAAAAAAAAAGGAAAAAGGAAAAAGACCCGTGTCGTGTTTCTTGAAAACAAAAGATGGCGGGGAAAGATTCAAGCTGGGATGATATTAAGAACGAAGGCGTTGATCTCGTTAGTGTTCTTCAGATCATAATTTGGAAAGATTTGGTTACCACTTACCATTTCGTTTACAGTCTTTTTACTTGGCTGCTTTTTGTTTGAACAGGAGAAAATACCGATCGAGGATGTGCTTACGCAGCTGAGATGTACAAGGGAAGGACTAACCAGTGAAGAAGGCCAAACTCGTCTCGAAATTTTCGGTCCTAACAAGCTCGAAGAGAAAAAGGCATTCCAGTGAAGAAGGCCAAACTCGTCTCGAAATTTTCGGTCCTAACAAGCTCGAAGAGAAAAAGGCATTCATTCACCTTCTCTTACCTATTTTTCTTTTTCTTCACTCCCAAGAAAGAAAGAAAAAGACATTTTTTGAACGAACTTTTTTATGAATTACTCAGGAAAGCAAGGTTTTAAAGTTCTTAGGGTTTATGTGGAACCCTCTTTCATGGGTCATGGAGTTGGCTGCTATTATGGCTATCGCCTTGGCCAACGGAGGAGTATGTATAAATCACCCTAAACCTCTACTTCTTTTGCTTTTAACGTTACACATTTCGGAAACTTTGTGAATTTCTGCAGGGAAGGCCACCGGATTGGCAAGATTTTGTGGGTATTACGGTTCTTCTTATCATTAACTCTACCATAAGTTTCATTGAAGAAAACAACGCTGGTAATGCTGCAGCCGCTTTGATGGCTGGTCTTGCTCCCAAAACCAAGGTGAGCAAGTTATATAAATTATTCATTAGCTCCAATGTACTAGCAAATCTTAATTCATGTAAATCACTTCAAAGCTTCTGCGAGATGGAAAATGGAGCGAGCAAGAGGCAGCTATTTTGGTTCCTGGAGACATTATCAGCATCAAATTGGGTGATATTATTCCAGCAGATGGTCGTCTCTTGGACGGTGATCCTCTCAAAGTTGATCAATCTGCTCTCACTGGTGAGTCTTTACGATGGTCGTCTCTTGGACGGTGATCCTCTCAAAGTTGATCAATCTGCTCTCACTGGTGAGTCTTTACCAGTAACCAAGAACCCGGGCCAAGAAGTTTACTCAGGATCCACCTGCAAACAAGGAGAGATAGAAGCTGTTGTGATCGCTACGGGTGTTCATACTTTTTTCGGCAAAGCTGCTCATCTGGTAGACAGCACAAACCAAGAAGGCCATTTCCAGAAAGTCTTGACTGCGATTGGTAACTTTTGTATCTGCTCGATCGCGATAGGTATGCTCATTGAGATCATTGTCATGTATCCTATTCAACGCCGTGCGTATAGAGACGGAATCGACAACCTTCTGGTACTTCTTATTGGAGGAATCCCAATTGCAATGCCCACTGTTTTGTCTGTCACCATGGCCATTGGATCTCACCGTCTCTCCCAACAAGGAGCTATCACAAAAAGAATGACAGCAATTGAAGAAATGGCTGGAATGGATGTTTTGTGCAGTGACAAGACTGGAACTCTTACACTGAACAAGCTTACAGTTGACAAGAGCATGGTTGAGGTGTTCGTCAAAGACATAGACAAAGACCAGCTTCTTGTGAATGCAGCAAGAGCTTCTAGAATTGAAAACCAGGATGCTATTGATGCTTGCATTGTAGGAATGCTTGGAGATCCCAAAGAAGCAAGAGCAGGCATCACTAGAAGCAAGAGCAGGCATCACTGAAGTTCATTTCTTTCCTTTTAATCCCGTGGATAAGCGCACTGCTATCACTTACATTGATGCTAATGGAAACTGGCATCGTGTCAGCAAAGGAGCCCCAGAGCAAGTAATGAGTTCATATTCTCGTTTCAAGAGTTTTTCAGTTATTTTTCCACTGATTGGTCTCTCTGATATTAGATCATTGAGCTCTGTAACCTTCGGGAGGATGCAAAGAAGAGAGCTCATGACATCATTGACAAGTTTGCTGACCGAGGACTTCGTTCTCCAAAGAAGAGAGCTCATGACATCATTGACAAGTTTGCTGACCGAGGACTTCGTTCTCTTGCTGTTGGCAGACAGGTAAATGATTTAGTGCCAATCCCAAAATTTCGGATTCATAACAGTGTGTTTCTTTCTCTTTAAATACTCTTTTTCCTTTGTTGAATTTCAGACGGTCTCTGAGAAAGACAAGAACAGCCCTGGAGAGCCATGGCAGTTTCTTGGTCTGTTACCTCTCTTTGACCCTCCAAGACATGACAGTGCAGAGACGATCAGGCGTGCCCTTGACCTTGGAGTTAATGTCAAGATGATCACTGGTGACCAGCTCGCCATTGGTAAGGAAACTGGTCGTAGGCTCGGTATGGGCACAAACATGTATCCTTCTTCTGCTCTACTTGGACAAGAGAAGGATGAATCTATAGCTAGCCTTCCCGTTGATGAACTCATTGAGAAGGCTGATGGATTCGCCGGTGTCTTCCCTGGTAAAACAATCAAATTCTGGTGAACATTTTCACTAAAAGGATTAATATACTCACCAACAACTCTGTTTCATATGTCTGATTAGAACACAAGTATGAGATTGTGAAGAGGCTCCAGGAGATGAAGCACATATGTGGCATGACTGGTGATGGAGTAAACGATGCCCCAGCTCTCAAGAAAGCTGACATTGGAATAGCTGTTGCTGATGCGACTGATGCAGCAAGAAGTGCGTCTGACATTGTACTAACCGAGCCAGGGCTCAGTGTCATAGTTAGCGCTGTCCTAACGAGCAGAGCCATTTTCCAGAGAATGAAGAACTACACAATCTATGCAGTTTCCATCACAATCCGTATAGTTATGGGCTTTATGCTTCTTGCACTCATATGGAAGTTCGACTTCTCACCATTCATGGTGTTGATTATTGCGATCCTTTATGCTTCTTGCACTCATATGGAAGTTCGACTTCTCACCATTCATGGTGTTGATTATTGCGATCTTGAATGATGGTACCATCATGACGATATCAAAGGACAGAGTAAAGCCTTCTCCACTTCCTGATTCATGGAAACTTAAAGAGATATTTGCCACCGGTGTTGTTCTTGGTACTTATCTGGCAGTCATGACTGTAGTCTTCTTCTGGGCTGCAGAGAGCACTGACTTTTTCTCGGTAAGAGAATTCTACCTTACTTAGAGGACTGAGTTCACCAACTTGAGTAAGTGTCTTTTGATATTTAGTCTGCTTGCTACAGGCAAAGTTTGGGGTGAGATCTATCAGCAGCAATCCGCACGAGCTAACAGCAGCTGTCTACCTCCAAGTAAGTATTGTTAGTCAAGCGCTTATCTTTGTCACAAGGTCGCGTAGCTGGTCATATGTTGAACGACCTGGCTTTTGGTTGGTCGCAGCCTTTTTCATAGCTCAGCTGGTGAGTTAAAGATTCATCATTTTTACATAAATATTATGGAAGAAGAAGCCTTAACTTACTATAGTGACACTGTTCTTGATTCGATTCATCATTTTTACATAAATATTATGGAAGAAGAAGCCTTAACTTACTATAGTGACACTGTTCTTGTTTCTTAAACATAAGATTGCCACTCTCATTGCCGTGTACGCAAACTGGAATTTTGCAAGAGTGAGGGGTATTGGGTGGGGATGGGCAGGAGTCATCTGGCTCTATAGTATAATCTTCTACATCCCATTGGATATCCTCAAGTTCATCATCCGATACTCACTGAGTGGAAGAGCGTGGGATAATGTCATTGAGAACAAGGTTAGTTTCTGACACCAATAATGAGAACAAGAACTCCTTTAGGCACTACTGGTTTCTAAGTTAGTTCCATTGTTCAGACCGCTTTCACGTCAAAGAAAGACTATGGCAAGGGAGAGAGGGAAGCACAATGGGCACAAGCTCAACGAACCCTTCACGGATTGCAGACAGCTCAGACATCAGATATGTTTAACGACAAGAGCACATACAGAGAACTTTCAGAGATAGCAGATCAAGCAAAGAGAAGAGCTGAAGTTGCAAGGCAAAGCTCAAGCAAATATATAACTCTACTAAACTCTCCAGATACTTCATGTGACTAAAAGATGTGGCTTTATCTGGTTTTGCATTGTATGCTGAAGAAACCAAAGTGATGCTTCTGCTGCGTGCTCAGCCGCAGCTTTCTTATTACGTTTGGGATCCCCAAAACACTCTAAAACAGTTCTCCCTGAAGAATCTCTAATCTCAACCACAACTTTGAATGTAAATCTAAACAAACAAACAAAAAAACAAGTCCATGAAAAAGGGTTGTTATTTGAAAAAGAAGCAAGAAGAGCTGGTAAGATGTTCACTAACAATCTCATATGGCAAGGTCCCTCAACTTTGCAGCATTCATAAACCGGACGTTTCCAATGCTTGGATGCACAAATTTCGTGTAATACCGACTTTGCTGATGACCCTCTCTTAGATTCATCTAGACCTAACGTTACACAATGGAACAAAATTCAGACAAAGACCTAAAATCCAATCTGTGTTGGTTTCATAGCAACTTAACATAGAATCAAACATAAGAAGTGAAGAAAAAAGTGCACCTTTGGATTTGGGTTTGGTGACTTCTTCTTCTTCTTGTGGTACAGGAACAAACTTCTTCTCTTGTGAAATGCATAAGCTTCTTGTGCTGTTGGGGTCAATTTGAATGTTAGAGAAGGACGACATGGCTTCAATCCCACTCTTCTCTTCAAATCTCTGCAACACAACACAACTGTAATCCAAAATCTGTTGTAGCACTAAATTAACTTGACTTTTGCCATTTATAAAAGAGATTCCTGATAAAGTAAATTACTAATGCGATGTCCAATTCGAAGTATTGTCATATTCGGCCTTTATAGTTGGGCCTGGACAAGCCCATACCCAGAACTATGTATATAGCGAAGCTACACACTCATGAGTTGTTAGATTCAGCTAGTATCTTCAGATCCATGGAGGAATTACCTGAAGAATGTTGGGAATTGATCTGTAATCAGATCCATGGAGGAATTACCTGAAGAATGTTGGGAATTGATCTGTAAAGCTATCCATGACGATGATTATCGATTCCTTGAATCTCTTTCACTTGTATCAACCTTTTTCCTCTCCATCACAAATCGTGTTCGCTCCACTTTCGTCATCACCGATCGAACTGTTCCTTTGCTCAGTCGACATCTCCTTCGATTCCGGAATCTGAAGCGAATCAGGTTCTTCAATTTCCGTCAGGAACTAGATTCAGTTCTTCTCCAGGTCTCGTGTTCTGGGTTAGATTTTCAATCGGTCGATTTGTCTCGAATGTCGTACGTGCCAGACTTTGGGAAATCGATGATGATGATGAGTAATAATTTGAAGGAATTGAATTGTAGTGGAATTGTGAGTTTACGAGATAGAGATCTGGTTTCAATCGGATTGAATTTCCCGTTTCTAGAGAAGCTGGACATAAGCTATCCTAATTCTACTCGGAGTAGAGTCTCTGATTCTGGGATTATCAGTCTTTCCTCAAATCTCAACGGTTTATTGAAGATTAACGTTTCTGGTAATAGTTTTATCACTGATAAAGCTTTGATTTCTCTCTCTCAGAACTGTCTCCTCTTGAGAGAAATAATCTTCCGTGACTGCGAATTCATTTCGTCCGACTGCATTGAATTTGTTATGAACAATTCTCGGAACCTGGAATCTCTTGCCATCAATGGAATTGGAATCAGGCCGATGGTATCTTTCTCCAATTATGCTTTCTTGGTTGCTCGTCATTTGACTGAGCTTGATCTCTCAAATTCGTTTCTATCTGATGAGTTACTCTGTTTGGTTGCCGATGCAAAGTTACCTCTAAAGAAGTTTCATCTCTCTTATTGCCATGGTTTTACTTTTGATGGGATCTTGAACTTGCTGGCTAAGTACCCAACACTAGTTCATTTGAACCTTGAAGGAGCAAATTTCCTCTCTGATGATATGATTATGGAATTAGGAATGTTCTTTAGGCGTTTAACCTATCTTAATCTAAGTTTCTGTCCCAAGTTAACTGGTCTAGCATTCTTCAGCATTATTGAAAGATGTGTTTCCCTGAAGTGCATGATAATGGAAGGGACGAATTTTGGAGTGGAAGAGTATTATTCCAAGGAATTGGATTTAAAGTCGGGGATCAAGTTTCTGTACCTATCTACAAACCACAATTTGCGCGACGAGTGTCTCGAGAAGATATCACGCAGTTGCCCTTTTGTTGAAATTCTTGATGTGGTCAAATGTCCTGGCATCACGGAAGATGGGATTCTTGAAATTTGGAGGAATTGTGGCGAGCTAAGATCTTTAGATATCAGCAGATGCACTGGCATAAGGACTCTCAGTGTAATAGACTTTGAGCTTCCAAAGCTGGAGTGTTTGCGAGCATGTGGAACTTGGATAGACGATGAAGACTTAGATAAGATAAGCAAAACATGTAGAGGGTTGTTGCATATTGATCTGCAAGGATGCTTGAGTGTGAGTTCAAAAGGGGTGAAAGAAGTTGTATGGAGGTGCATACGTTTAAGAGAGATAAACCTCCAGCATTGTGAAGTTGATGATGGAATATTCATATGGATGGTTTTTGCGAATACATCTATTAGGAAAATTGTACCACCAAGTGGTTTTTCTCCGAGTAAAAACCTCCGCAACTTGTTGCTGCGTCATGGATGTGTAATCACCTATGATTCTTCTGAGTTGCTTGGTAGATCGTATGGTCACAATGGAAGAAGAGATGGGTACCACATTGACTAGAATGATCTTTGAGCCAAGGAGTTTGCATGATGGCTTGAACAGGGAAGCAAAGTTAATATTATAATTTGAGTGTATTTTTTTCACTTTCTTTGTTAAAAATTGTCTAGCCATATGGAGGCTTCAGTGCATCCTCCTAAATGATTCTTAGCTTTCCACCAAATTCATTAGGATGATAATGTAATTATCCAAATAGATGTAAACTGCATTTTTTTTTTTTCACTGGCTTTCAAATTGTATAGCTCCTGTGTAGGATCCATTCATATATTCAACTAGTCCCATCACTTCCATATTGGATCATTCCCATATTCAAGTAGGAGTACAAAAACTCAAACTATATGTGCTAAAACTCTGGCATTCAAGTCATGGAAATGCTTTCCAGTCAAGAAAATACGTGATTTCAATTTCACATTATTAAACATATAGACAAAGAGTAAATGATAAAGTTTCATCCATCTTTCTTGACAAAAAAAAAAAAAAAAAAAAAAAAAAAAAAAAAAAAAAAAAAAAAAGTTTCATCCATCACTTTGATACAATAACCCCAATATTTCACTGCCGCTTGCTTGAACTTTTAGTCTACTAGCCTAATCCTAGAAATTGGAGTATATATGAATCTTGATCTACCGACTAACCCTTTTTTCTGTTACTATTCTTTTTACTTGCATGTGTAACATTCCCATGCCCAGAGGAAGAGGAAGATGTATTGGTAGGTATTGGCAAGACAGTCCCATCTTTTACCTCTTTCGTCTCCGAAACTTCACTCTCAACATCCATTTGGGCCATTAGTTTTCCAAGCTGAGAGTGTAAACAACAGATATAGTACGTGTTTTACTATAAAATACGTAGGTTCATGTCAACCAAAAAAAAAAAAAACAATAGATAGGTTGTATTGTCAGTATATGTTTTGTTACCTGTTCCTCTAAACACTGAATCTTTTTATCCTTTGCCCGAACAGCCTTCTTCTCCCTAAATCAAAAGGAAGCTTCCATCAATGAAAATAACAACACTCATTGGCACAGTATGCGGACATCTTCCATTAGGAGATTTCCTGGATGATCAATCAATACCTTTCTTCCATTTCTGTAATCTTGGTGCTCCATACGTCCTTATTTTTCACAAGATTTTCGTTCAACTACCAATGAGAAAACAAATAGTCAATCCTCTACAGAAATGTAACTAGATGTTGCTTTCTAAATATACCAAAAGAGAAACTTCCAAAATGAAATCTGCATACTCACATCTTCAAGAAATTGCTTCTCTTTGACGCATCTATCAAACTTGGTTTGCAGCTTCTGCAGTCTTTGGCTTATTGCCTTGCTTGCAGCTTCTGAGACTTTCTGTTCTGTTTCCTCTTTAACATTTTGTAGCAACTTTTCAAAATACTAAAAGAAGAGGAAAAGAGGAAAGAAAAATTTTCAAACTCTTTGGTAGACAGGATTATAACTTAAATAGTGTGAATCAGTAAATGAAAACTTCAACAGATTAATAGTTATTGAGACAACAAAGGCAAACATTATAGGTGCTTACGTACAGACTAATAGTTATTGAGACAACAAAGGCAAATATTATAGGTGCTTACATTTTTTTGATTCTCTAGTTGTGCCTGGAGAAGATCGTTGTACTCACTAATAATCTGTGGTTTGAAAAAGAAAATTGATGATACAATAAAATGTTAAAGAATACAAAAGTTGAACACGGGTATGATAAAACATGAAACAAAAGCACTACCATGTCCACTTTGCTGTTCAAGAGAGCATCAGTCATTCCATTTTCAGAATGTTCACAACTTCCACAACCATCCTTGCTTAGACTGCCATGAGAATTCAATTCAACTAGTTTGCCATCAGTCTTTGATTGAATAAGCCGGTGAACATAATTGTCACCAGCATAATCCCAGACACGCTGTGTTTCAAGCTCAAGTGAATAGCAATGCTCTGTCTCCTCCCAATGCCTTCTAGCATGTCCTCCCTTGTACCTACGATAAGTACACAACAAAGCCATACGGTTAACCTTGAATAGACGTGATGGAAACATGTCCCCATGCTGATTGCAAAAAAAAAAAAAAAGAAAAAAATGTACCTCCCGCAGCCAACAACACCACAGATAACACACATCCAGAGATTTTCCGTTGTTTGGCAAATACAGCATACTGAATTTTCAGGTTGCTGTTGGCAATATCGACAAACCTGGAAAAAAAAAACACACCCCATAAAGATGCATGAAGTAAAAATGACACAAGATTAAAACATGAAAATGCTAAAGAACCTCACAGGACAAGAAGAATCTGGCCAATTAGAAATACATGAACAATGGAAGGAATGGTTGCACATGGTTGTAAGAATGCCACTAGTGTCTTGGTCCAATCTCTCTGAAAACATAAGCATATATTCAACAAGGTTTCGAATAATTCCCAAACCAAACCAAAGGTATCCAATACATAAGACCCGAGATACTGCCAATCTTAATACCAATACCTAAATTTACACTTTTCTAGAGCTAGACTATATCATGATTCTGCATAGATTTTGGATAATTCAGGTTAAGAGTTTACCAAGACAAACTGGGCAAGTAGGTTGCTCAATTGGACCAGCAGCAGAAGGCTGTGTATGGTCAATAGATCCACTATAACTGGTAAACTGAACATCAAGAGTAAAATGCAGGCGACACACATCTTCCTGCACAGAATCAGCAACAACGGCTAATCAATCACAAAGATGAATTTGGTTCCGCATAAACAACAAGGAGGGTGGGTATATCCAACGAAAAACATACCTCCAGAGAATTGAATCGCTTTCCTTTAAAATGCTGGTAGAATGTATCGGTAGATTCCTGACTATCAAACCTTATCAAAATGCTGTATCTATTTTCAATGCCATCATTCCTGTAAGTACGGATTGTAAACTAACTCATCATCTCCCTATACAAAGTATACATTTCAGAGCGAGAATTTGATTTCTCTTTAACATTTCCTGTTCAAATACCTGACCGTTCGCATCTCAAGTATGTGCTGAATGAAGGAGCCGCAGAACTGGCAAAAATCTGCGTATGTCATATGATTCGGAACTCCAAGAACGCAAACGAGAGGGTTCCTTCCAATCTAAAGCACAACGAAACAATTCCAATATAATTCCACTAGAAAAATCGATGCGATCAAACGGAAGAAATGAATAAATCTCAGACGGAGAAGAGAGGAATCTTACAGGGAGATTGGAGGAGGAGGAAGGAGACAAAGAAACGAGATCATCGGGAAATAGATGCATGACGCCGCGAGTCTCACCGATTCTAGGGTTTCCAGAAGAAAAATGAACAGTCTGAGTCATATCGGAGAGAGAAGATTCACCGGAAACGCTTGCCGATGGTGGTAAAGGTACCGATTCTTCACCGGCGATTGTTGTTGAAGTTGAAGGCATCATCGTATCAAACAACAGCCCAGAGAATGAGAAAGTTTTGTAATCCAGTTTGAGGGTTTGGCTCATATATCATTATAAAATGCGTTGAAAAGAATCTTAATATTAATTTAACATTTTAATTTCACAGAAAAATAATAGGTCAATTAACAACATTAATTAGTATAATTAATACTCACACACTCATCCAAAAAAAAAAAAAAAAAAAAAGCAAAAAAAAAAAAAAAAAAAAGAAGTGAAATCACATTGATTCATCAACCAAAATCTGAAAACGTAATTTGGAGAATTCAAGTAGGTTTGAGATTCTGAAACATAGAATCCCACTTAATATCTTCTTTTACATCCCAATAACTATCATCTTCGTAATCTGAAACCTTCGGATTTGAGAAGCTACACGGTTCATGATGAAGATTCCCATTCGTCAACATCAGTATCTTCTCTTCCTTTCCGCCATTTCCATTACTCGATCTCTTCTTCCTCTTCAACAACGCACCTCTCCATCTCCTATTCCCGCTGCTGCTACTACTCGAAACAAGCACAAGAGCCCGAGACGATTGATCTTCTCGTCGGATCCAGGCACGAATATGCTCCGAGAACCATTTCCCGGTTTTCTTAATCGCAATCAAACGTCTGAAAATCGAACGCGACGGTTTACTGCGAGCGAGCTTCAAGATCTCGAGGCGGTGTTTGGCGATGGAGATACCAATGCTTTGGAGAAATTCGTGGTTGAAATAAGGAATGTCTTCATACTCGAGCTCGTTGTTTGAGAAAGAGAGGGCGTACTCGTATATGAGAGAAGCTTCGAGATTTGTTCTCGAGAGCCATGAGTACCAATCCATTGTCTTGGAGTTGAGGGTCGTCGTGGTTTGAGAATTGTTTTAAAGTATATGGAGGAGGAGAGTAACAGTTGGGGGGTTGTTTTTGACTTTTACAAAAAAAAAGTAACGGGGCTTGCTTGGTAAGGTGGGTGAACGGAGGAGGAGGATTAAAGTACACCAAAGTAAAATTAAAAGGGTCAAAATTAGAAAACAAAAATAAAGAAGTTCACATATCTTTTTCTTTTACCATTGAAGAAACAAAATAAAAGAAAGAAATATTAATAAATGGAGATTGTTATTGCAATCTATCAGGTTCGATCATTCGCAAGTTGAAAGTCTTCCAGTTCGAAGTTTAATATGGTCTCTAGCTCTGGTGGTAAAGGAGCCTCAACTGAGGTGTCCGCCACCCGAGTTCGATTCCCCTGGCCACCGGGATGCATATGGAGAGATAAACTACCGGCTCTCGTGGATTAGTCTGGGTAAAGTCATCCGTTGAACCAGGGCGACCCTGCTGGTAATGGAGCCTCAGCTGAGCTGCCCGCCAGTATGGATCCCG
>CM071716.1:53746921-53757964 GCA_036630335.1 Physaria fendleri | reverse complement strand
GTGCACCACTTTTGACAGAGAAACGCTTTCTGATGATGTCCCATAAATCACTTGCTATCACGCGAGTGGAGATTGACGAGCGAAGTTTGGGATCTATCGTGAGCTTGAGCCATCCCACGATGAGATGATTGTTAGCTATCCAATCTTCATATTCGATTGACGAGCGAAGTTTGGGATCTATCGTGAGCTTGAGCCATCCCACGATGAGATGATTGTTAGCTATCCAATCTTCATATTCNGATCAAAAGGTGAGATTGTTTTGTATTTGAGATCTTGAACTTTAGAATCCGACATGATTTCGTAAAGAGATGAATTTGTGATGATCTTATTGATGAGTTTGATACAAGGATTTATACACCTTAACATGTCTACCGTATCTACAAGAAAAGGAAATTACAAATATATGACAATATTGTAGAAAGAAAACAATATGTAGAGTTTCCTTTTTCTTGAATATGTAATTTTGCTCAGCAAGGTTTCCTTAACACAATTATACAGAGGATCAGATAGGGGGTTCCTCGAGAAGTGGATCAATCACCGTTGAGGAAACCGGCGATCATCCTCCTCGAGAGCCAAGAACGGTGATAATCTCTTGAATTAATGTACAGAAATGAATAATCTGTAATTGTCTTATATTTTGCGTAGTTTAGCTTTCGATTGCTCTATCGTGACAGAGGTGAATGTGTTGAATTGAGGATTTTAGATACAACTTTGTGGTTGAGAGAAATTTCTGATGGTTCTCTTGAAGTTCTCCTCTAACCACGACGACTTGTCACTTGTCCCTGGTAAACTCTTCTTGATTTTTCGTGTTTCGCCTCAGCTTATGTGTATGTTTGGATGTCTTTAGCCTTGATTTTGGCCATTTTTAAGATGAAGTCATTTTTAACTTGAAGCCTTGATTTTGGCCATGTGTCAACCTAGTCGGTCTAATGAAGTCATTTTTAACTTGAAGCCTTGATTTTGGCCATGTGTCAACCTAGTCGGTCTATAAGGATTATGAAGTCATTTTTAACTTGAAGCCTTGATTTTGGCCATGTGTCAACCTAGTCGGTCTATAAGGATTGCTAGTCTGGTAATGGCCCCAATATAATTGGTCCTTCTTGATCAATAATTGAATTGATAGTCTTACAGACCAAATGAGCTATATCCAATTCGATTATAGAAACTACGTATTCACGCTTTCCTATTTATAGAGATGCATATCTTTAACCTAATTTTTCTTCGATTGTATTTAAGACTAATTTTGTGTTTATCAGACTTTAATCGGCCGAATCTAATATTAATTTTGCTTCGAAGAAAATTACGCATAAAAGTGGAGGAGAATTACACCAATAACTAATTCTAGGTAATTTCTCGCACCATATATGACATTAGTTATTTTAAAAAATGATTTTTCATATTTAAATTTATTGATCAATTTAATTAGTTTAAAATTAATAAAATAATATATATATAACATATAGCTTATAATATTCTAATAATTAATACATAATGATATATTTGTAATATTTTCGTGAGAATGATTTTGGTAATAACACATTAACTTTCAATAATTTGTAGAGAATTCTCTTTTTTTTTTTTTTGAATGAAAGAGAGAGTCTCTTATTTTTCATTCAAAAAAAAAAAAGAGTCTCTTTACCCAAGTACTACCTCCTATAGTTAGTGCTATAGGTTGGAGGTAACAGGTTCGAGGGACGTCTGGAGAGGGGACCATATTACATCCTCTGGGACCCCGGCCCGGATTAGTCTGGTTGGCAAAGCCATCCAGGATACCGGTTAATCCAAAAAAAGAAAGAGAGAGTCTCTTTTCTCCGATTGATATTTTCTCTTTCATTAGGCGGAGAATTTCGGCAAGCTTTTCTGGACTGGAGACGTCTCTGGCGACTTTTTAGCGCCGGATTCGTGCTCTCCAACGCACATAGAATATTTCTAGGATACTTTTGAGATCATCGGAGTTTATTTGCGAACGGTGGTGAGCGGTGAGCAGTGGAGCATGCGTTTTTCAGGGATTCAAATCGGGGATTCGTTACTTTGCTCATTCAGGAAGCCAGCCATACTCGTTCCCTCAACGCTTTTGCAAGGATTTCGCGATTTTAAGCCTCGTACAGTGAGTCTCTTCCATACGATGACAATCCGTGACGATTTTTAGATCCCAAAAGGAAGTTGTAACCCTTTATCATTGCGACCTTGCCAGCTATTTTATAAGTTCCAACCAACACTCAAGACAAAAGATGCTTCTTTTTGGTTCACATGCAAAAGATCCGATCTCATCCAGCAAGCACAGGAGGTGCAAGGAAAGAGTTGGATAAACTGGAGCTCAAGCTTTTCATCGAGAGGAGGTGATAAATCAACACGGAGTCGTTATCACAACCGATGTGAAGAGGAGGGCAAAGAGGTGAATCATTTGTCCGTGAGTGTTTGGTTTTTATTTTCCTAAAAGTCATCTTTTTGTTTTAGATGAAGATCGCCATTTGTGGTGGATCGTCTTAAGCATGGGCTACCGCTTGTTTTTGTAGGCGAAATACAATGTGCGTCGAAGACGGATGGAACCCTATAGTTTCCGACAAACATGTGGTGGGCCTCAGGAGTAGGGTTGTCTTTGGATTGGGTCCAAAATTTGTCTTACCCAAGTTCAAAAGGCAAATTGTAGCCCATGAGCATTTAAAAGGCAAATTGTAGCCCATGAGCATTTAAAAGTTTCAAATAAACACAAGCGATGACAAAAAAAAAAAGTAATAACACGTTAACTATTTTGATTCTCAAATAATATATATGGACTCGTAATAGGCTAAATAGCGAAAAACGATGCGTACTGAACATTAATGTCGGACCAATTTTAACCCGAACTATTTATAAATTCAAAAGTGTTATCCGAATTATTAGAAATTAAGCCAATTTTATCATACACGTTAATAAATTAATATCTTTTATTTGAAAATAATTTTTATACGTATATTAAAATTGACCTAATTTATATAGCAAAGAATATAACAATTTCCCGATAATAATCAGAGAAACAATAAACCAAAAAAAAAAAAAAACCCTACAAATCAAACAAAACTAAAGCTATAAGAAAAAAAAAAAAAACCCTACAAATCAAACAAAACTAAAGCTATAAGTAGAAATAGAAGAAGGAAACAACCAAAGATCAATATAAGGTAATTCAAATGGACGACTATTAAGATGTGACAATGTATATTTTTATTAAAAAAAACATAAAAATCATCATCATCGTTTAGATGATCTCCGATCCTTAATTAAGTAATTAACATAGTCGACACTACTCGAGAGTGGTTGGTCTTGATGCTCCGGCTAAGTATAGGCTATGTTTAGTTGCCTCTTTTATATCTAAACTTGTCTACTCTGAAGTTCTTTTTTTTTTTTTTGTAAAAACTCGTGTGTAAAACATCTTTTATATCTAAACTTGTCTACTCTGAAGTTCTTTTTTTTTTTTTTGTAAAAACTCGTGTGTAAAACATCTCTATTTTGGGAGAAAACACAGCCAAAAAAAAATCTTTTTTTTTTGTCAGGAAAATCTTTTTTTAAATCATAAATTTATTGTGATTAGAAGAGCCTTAAAAAAAAAACATTTATAGAGACTGCCATTTCTGTCTATAGACTTTGTGAAATTGCCACCGTCTTTTAAATATGCCACAGACAACCCAAAATACGCGTGCCATAGACGGTTGGAAAAGACCAGCGTATCCCTGTCTATAACTAAACACAAGGACACGCTGGTCATTTTACCCCCGTCTATGACACGCGTGTTTTGGACCGTCTATGACATTTTTAAAAGACAAGAATGCCAAAGACAAGAATGCCAATTGTCATTCTCATAAACTTTTCGGCTGTCCATGACAGTTTAGACAATATTCCCAAGAAAAAACTAGAATGTACTTTCATTTTAGACCACAAAATTTTTTAGACCGGTCCTACAATATTCCCAAGAAAAAACTAGAATGTACTTTCATTTTAGACCACAAAATTTTTTAGACCGGTCCTGACCGTAACCATTCGAGGTGATTTCTGCATTCGCAAATCATGTGCGTGTTAGATTTGGGTTGCGTGATTCAAATATACATCACGAATTGTAAGTAGATTTAGTCAAATGGACAAAATTTGAAATGTTTAGAGAATAAAATGTTTTTTTAAAAAATTTTATGTGAGTTTTATGTGTGTTTTAATTTGTGTGTTTTGATTTATGTGTTTTATATCTTTTAATAATTACATGTGTTTTAATCATATTTAAATGCATTTTAACAAAAATATGGGATGTTTAACAAAAAAAAAATTGGGATGTTTATAAAAAAAAAAATGTAGGGTATGATGTTAACTATTTTAAAACAAAAATATTGTAGATGTAAAAAATGGAAAAGAGAAGATTATGTATGATTAAATTAAGAAAATAAAAATGGATGTTGAAATTATGGTACATGGTCTTTTTTGTAGTACCCTAGTAATAATTTCTGTTTAAAATGTAAAATGAGTAATGATGTCAACATCAAAGATGAATCATCATAACGACATTGTGTTGACATAATTATAGAGTTATATGATCCATGAAGAAGCATATTCCTCCCTTTTTGTACTCTTTTCTTTTCATGGAGTCTTTTCTTCTTCCTCTTTCCCGATGGTCCCATCTTCCTTTAGATATCCTTGAGTTGATCTCCCAACGTCTTCACGACCAATCATCAGACATCGTTGATCTCCATTGTCTACGCTCTGTGTGTGCTTCTTGGCGTATCTCTGTTCCTCTCTCCAACAACAACAAAAACAATCCTTTGTCTAAATTTCCTAAAAAGCTTCCTTTTTGGTCTTCTTCATCCTCTGGTTTCTTCATTCTAAAACAGAGCAATGTCTACAAACTCGAAGCTCCCTCAAATCCTACAAGCTGGTTGGTTAAGCTTCAAGAGATATCTCCCGGGAGAATGCGAGTTTTGGATCTCTTATCAAACGACAGAATCTGTTTCTTACCAGAGAATTTCCCAGAAACTATTGATTTGCAGGAATTTCATGTGAGATTGGTTCGTCGAGTGTATGGTTTGGAGTACGAAAACAATGGTGGTGAGATGTCTTGTTTCTGGTCTCTCGATTCCGAAAAAGTTGTGATTCTATCTTCAGGCCAAGACTCAGCGATAATGGCTATCCACAGTGGTGGGAAATTAGGGTTTTTAAAAACAGGAAACGATGAAAAATGGAGAATTTTGGATAATTCGTGGAATTCGATTTACGAGGACATAATCTCGTTCGGCGAAAATTGCATCGTTGTAGACGATAAGGGCAAAAGCGTAATTTACGATGTGAATTTCAAAGTTTCAGAATTGACTGAAGGTTTAGCCGGAGGAGGCGGTCACAAGAAGCATCTTGTGAAATATTTCGACGGAGAAGTGTTGCTTGTTGACAAATACGTGAAGCACGTTTGGTGCAAATCAGAGATCTCCAAGTCTGCTGTGGAGTTTAGGGTTTATAAGCTGAAGAAAGAAAAGAAGAGATGGGAAGAAGTGAGAGAGCTAGGAGATGTAGCTCTGTTTGTAGGAGATGACTGTTCTTTCTCTGTCCAGATTCCGGCCGGAGATTTGGCTGGTGGTTGTATATTCTATAGAGATTATAGGAACGGAGGAAGAAGCAGAAGGATCTGTAGTAACGATGATGGTGTCTTTAATGTCGAATACAAGACGCTTGGTGATTTTGTATTTCCTATCAAAGCCCAAATGTAAAGGCCCATAGTGTGATTTNTGAAAGATATTTACCTTCAGATATTACCTTCACATATCCTGGCATAGGTGATCAAATCCATTCTCCTCCCCTTTCTTCATTTCTTCCCCTCATTTCTCAAAATGTAATGTTAAAAAAAAAAATTAATTGTAACTTGTTATGTTTATTGGTATATATGCTCTTGTATTAAAATAAAGAAAACCATTTTATCTCACTCACCAATCCCCATTTTCTAGTAAGATCCAAAGTCCTCTCATTTTCTTGGATCCAAAGGCCTCTCAATTCTTGCTAAGGAATCTGCATTTTGTTTAACTTTTATTTTGTTCACTCTTCTAATTTTATAAGAATTCCACTGTTTTCTTGTCCCGATAAATTTTTTTTCACCCTTATCTGGGAAACAATAAACTTCCTAATTTTTATTTGACAAAGTTTGAAAATTCTTCGATGTCTTCACCAAGAAAAAAAAATGAACATCAAATTTGGGTCTATCACATACCCTTCTTTCTTTTTTTATTCATCAAGAATCACGTCTCTCACAAAATTAACTTCATTTATTCCACTTACTCATCGCCTCGTCTCAAAAACAAACTTCTAAAAGAAAATATTTAGAAACTACTCTTTATAAATCTTGTGTTCATCTTTATATGAATACCTTGAATGGTTTATATAGTATAAATAACTAGTATACAAGGAGACCTAACAATCTAAGTTCTATGAACCATAATAAATATATAGAATGATTCATCTAATGTGGTTAGATTAAAGGTAATAGATTCATCTCTCCTCTAGATTCTTCGAATCTACATTTTCTTTAATTGGAATTGCTAACATTTCTCCCCCTTAATTCCAACTTGAAATTTGAGAACTTTGAACTACAATTAGGTCTTTCATGACCTTGAAACACACCAAATCCACTACAGTTCCATTGTAGCTTGGTGTACGTAATCGTGAGTTCTCCATGGTCTTCACATTGAGACTCCTTGGAACCTATGATCCGTTGACACAAACTCTGTCTTGAGACAACATATTTACTAGCTACTTTCACGTCTGTTTTTGACTTGAGTTTCGGAACCATGATTCTCGTTAATCTAAAATCCTTTGTTTTCTCGGCACTCCTCGCGTCTCCCATGAATCGGTTTACGCCTATACCTACAAAACGAGGTTGAACAGTAGTTATGTCCACGTAACTTGGTTCTCTTAGATTTGTTGAATAAGACTTCTACACAAGCCTCTCGATCGAGTCTTCCTCCTGAAGCTCTGGTACCAATTCAAAAACAAACCTATAAAAGGAAAGATTTAGAAACTACTCTTTATAATTCTTGTGTTCAATTTGTGTTCATCTTCTTACAAATACCTCAAAAGTTTTGTATAGTATAACTAGAATACGACGAGACCTAACAATCTAAGTTCTATGAACCATAATAATACATAGAATGATTCATCTAATATGGTTAGATTAAAGGTTCATTCATCTTGTAGATTCATCTCTCCTCTAGATTCTTTGAATCTACATTTTCTTCAATTAGAATTGCCAACATCATCCACCACAGCTGCCAAATGAATCGATCTACTCAAATCCGTAGAGCACAACACCGAGTCACCACCAAAGAAACCTCACTCTCGTGTAGCTCAAATCCTGACGGAATTCAAAAACAGCTTTGTTCACAGCCACAACCTTGGACAAGGTGATGTTAAGTTGATTGTGGTTAGCAAAGAAGATTACAAAGTCTTCATGGATGTTCAAAGGAAGGTTTTATTGAGAAGAGCATGTTTTTTCATGGAGAAAGTGAAGTCTAGAAAAGAGAAAGGAATTTCCAACATGGAAGAGATAAGTTAGTATGATGATTTAGAGATCTAAGTAGAGATTGTTGTTTTGATGTATAGTATTTATCAGATTGTTAAAAAGCCATAGAGCTTAAAATATATGAAACTAACCGGTAACAATCATTCTGTTAATAACAGACTCATTTGTATGTATACCTCTTTATATAGATGTGTATAGCTGGGAATTAATCTCCTATGTCCTTCTTAGAAATTTTTTAATCTCACTCTAACCTTCATTTTCTGTTTAATGTTTAAAAGACCAAAACCCCATGTATACCTAATATTACTACTAATCGTTCTGTTCATAAGCAGAATAAAAAATCTTTAATTATTAAAATAAAATTAAACCAAATAACAAAATCCACTATAATTTAAGATTTGAGTTTATAATTTACAGTTTAGGGTTTAAAGTTTAGGGTTTGGGTTTAGAATTTAGGTTTTAGGGTTTAGAATTTATAATTTAGGAGTTGGTTTACATTTTAGGTCTTAGGGTTTAGAATTTATAATTTGGGGTTTGGGTTTAGAATTTTGGGTTTAGGGTTTAGAGATTATAATTTGGGGTTTGGGTTTAGAATTTAGGTTTTAGGAAAAAAAAGAAAAGAAGGAACTATTATTCTCGTCTGTATGAAAAGGGAATTAATATCCTATGTCTTTCTTAGAAAAATTTTAATCTCACTCTAATCTTCATTTTCTGTTTAATGTTTAAAAGACCAAAAACCCCTATATACCTCATATTACTATTTAATCGTTCGGTTCATAAACAGAATAAAAAAAACTTTAATTATTAAAATAAAACTAAAGCAAATAACAAAATCCAATATAATTTAAGATTGGGGTTTATAATTTAGAATTTAGGATTTAAAGTTAGGGTTTGGGTTTAGAATTTAGGTTTTAGGGTTTAGAATTTATAATTTGGGGGTTGGGTTTACATTTTAGGTCTTAGGGTTTAAAATTTATAATTTGGGGTTTGAGTTTAGAATTTAGGGTTTAGGGTTTAGAGATTATAATTTGGGGTTTGGGTTAATAATTTAGGGTTTGGGTTTAAAATTTAGGGTTTAGGGTTTAGAGATTATAATTTGGGGTTTGGGTTTAGAATATAGGTTTTAGGGTTTAGAGTTTATAATTTGATTATAATTTGGGGTTTGGGTTTAGAATATAGGTTTTAGGGTTTAGAGTTTATAATTTGGGATTTTGGGTTTAGAATTTAGGGTTTAGGGTTTAGAGTTTTATAATTTGGGGTTTGGGTTTAGAATTTTAGGTTTTAGGGTTTAGAGTTTATAGTTTGGGATTTGGGTTTAGAATTTAGAGTTTATGGTTTAGAATTTTATAATTTGGGGTTTGGGTTTAGAATTTAGGTTTTAGGATTTAGAGTTTATAATTTAGGATTTGGGTTTAGAATATAGGTTTTAGAGTTTAGAATTTATAATTTTAGGGTTTAGAGTTTATAATTTTGGGTTTGGGTTTATAATTTAGGGTTTAGGGTTTAAAGTATAATTTAGTATTAGATTTAGAATTTAGAGTTTATAATTTGGGTTTTGAGTTTAGATTTTATAAGATTATTATTTAAAATGAACGTAGAAACAATAAAAGGAAACTTTCATTAAGGGTAAAGTTAGATTATCATTATTATTAAGTTCATTTGAGATTAGAAGAGGACGTTGAGATTAAATTATTAAGTTCATTTGAGATTAGAAGAGGACGTTGAGATTAAATTTTTTCTATTAAGGACATATGAGATGATTGACCGTATGAAAATGAGATTTAAGCTGTACCAACAAAATGGCAAAATGTCAATAATTCCATTAATTTCACCTAAAATTACTGTTTTGTTAATAGATGTTGATTAGGATGTTGGGAATTATATGAGCACATTGTAATTTGTTTTTCCTGAATTCCATTAAGTAAAAGTTTTATATAGTTGAATAATACGTATGGACTTAATTAACATGTAACAAGTTCGGAAGAGAAATTAACTAAATCAGCCCAAGACTCATACGAAACATGTATTAGTTTTTTTGATCATGGACTGAATCGTGTAGTATCTTTTAGAATTGCTGAAGATGGGTCTATAAAAAGATGAATCCCCAGCGGGTAGGTAGTATCTTTTAGAATTGCTGAAGATGGGTCTATAAAAAGATGAATCCCCAGCGGGTAGGGTTTATACGGTTTGCGATGAATCAAGGTCTGTTGCAGGTTATACTCTTAAATTTTTTCTTGCTTGCTGGCTCAATTTTTTAGAATTGCTGAAGATGGGTCTATAAAAAGATGAATCCCCAGCGGGTAGGGTTTATACGGTTTGCGATGAATCAAGGTCTGTTGCAGGTTATACTCTTAAATTTTTTCTTGCTTGCTGGCTCAATTTATTGAAATTTTGAACTTTTTTGCTGGTTTCAGATTTTCTTGCTTGCTGGCTCAATTTATTGAAATTTTGAACTTTTTTGCTGGTTTCAGATATTTGATAGTATCTAATGTTCCAGCTTTAGATTGTGGAAAAAGAGTGAGGGAGGATTGTGGAAAAAGAGTGAGGGAGGCTCAGTGGCACTAGCTCAACGTACACTCTATGGCCTACCACCTCTTGAAGCAATGCTCAATGACAAGAACCATAAGCTCTCTGAAGTAGCTGAGCATGCCAAGAGGCGTCCCGGATTTCCTAGGCAAAGCTTCACACTCTAAAAGGTCATGTTGAATCTGTAGTGAAGCTTAAAGGGCTTGATATTAACAGGGCTTGATATTAACACCATTCAACAACACTACATTGTTTAACCAATTCTATAAGTTACTACGATCCATGAGAGAGATATTAACACCATTCAACAACACTACATTGTTTAACCAATTCTATAAGTTACTACGATCCATGAGAGAGCTCTAATGAGAAACAAAAAAAACTATGTATTCTTTAATATTGTTTTCTAAACTACGTGTAACGAAGAGAAAGCAAAACAAGATATATCATATTTTTTTTCCATTAGATGAAATATATTATTTATTACTTAAGAAAATTAGTTCTCTTCCATCACATTTCTTTTGCTTAGATTCGGTGGAAAAAAAAAATTAGGAACACGACTGATTTGTTTAAAAAATCTTTATCCTTAAATGTATATTAATGTGCTAAGATTTTTATCAATCACTGAGGGCTCCAATCTATATACATAAACATGTCCATTAGATGAAATATATTATTTATTACTTAAGAAAATTAGTTCTCTTCCATCACATTTCTTTTGCTTAGATTCGGTGGAAAAAAAAAATTAGGAACACGACTGATTTGTTTAAAAAATCTTTATCCTTAAATGTATATTAATGTGCTAAGATTTTTATCAATCACTGAGGGCTCCAATCTATATACATAAACATGCTTCTAGGTTAGGCTTTGCTTAATTAGACTTGATGTAGTTGTACATTAGCCGACCAAAATTGGGCTGAAAGCAAAGTAGTGTACGCAGATTTAGAGAGATTAGGTTTTGAGAAGAAAGTGAATCTTTTCCATTATCAAAACTCAAC
>CM071716.1:53663448-53674267 GCA_036630335.1 Physaria fendleri | reverse complement strand
GGAGATCGTATTTCCGGTGATCGGCCGATCATTATGGTCACTAACGACGATGGTATCGATGCTCCTGGTTTGCGTTCTCTCGTTCGCGTCCTTGTCTCCACCAATCTCTACGATGTTCGCGTCTGTGCTCCTGATTCGTATGTTTACTCTATCTCCCTTTGTAGAAATGTAGCTTAATCGTCCTTGGTGTTACTCTCGACTCGCTTTTGTGCTATGAATTTGAATCTATCCTATGTAGCGATTTCGTGTTTGTGGATTTCATTATTTTGGAAAATTTTGTGTCGTTTTATGAATATAATCTTCCTTAAGAAATGTGCAAATTGTTACGATCTGAAGAGCCTTCGATGAAAACTATCTTGGATTAATGTGTTTGGCTTTGATTCGCTCAAATTGTTATCAGATTTTTCCTCGTTTCTTTGATTATGTTTTGTTTTGAGGAGGTTGTATGTGTAACTCATGATTGTTTACGAAATTTTCCAGGGAGAAATCTGCTGTTAGTCACAGTATAATATGGAGTAGACCTCTCACTGCAAAACGAGTAGAAATTGATGGAACTATAGCCTATGCTGTTGATGGTTTGTATCTATTGCTAATGAGTTGGAAAAAAAGGCTTTGAACTCTTATAGATTTCGAGCTGTGATTACGTTATATGGTGAGTTGTATTGTATGGTTTTAGTGATGTGATATTTGATTGGATTCTCGGTTCTGTATGATTTGAAGGAACCCCTGCGGATTGCACCGGTTTGGGCTTATCGGACGCACTCTTCCCTTCTCGTCCTGACCTGCCTGAGGATTGCACCGGTTTGGGCTTATCGGACGCACTCTTCCCTTCTCGTCCTGACCTGGTAAACCATATGCAAATTATTTGAGTGTCATTGTAAAAGTAAAAGCCTTCTGATATGAAGCGATTTAAATATATGTGTGAATTCAGCTTTCATTTAGTTTTTAACAACAGAAACTTCTGCTTAATGTATATGAAACATGTAAGATCTGTTGGTCTATGTAGTATTCCATGCTTTTTACTTGGATTAGCTTTTATGGAGATTGTGATGTGTTTTTCTCCATGCAGGTTCTCAGTGGTATAAACGTGGGTAGCAACTGCGGATATAACATGTATGTGAACGCTCCTTCTCTGTTTCCTCTTGTTCTAGTTTCCTATTTCCTTAAGTCTTGGTCTGATTCTTAGGGTGCAACTGTAATTTTTCTGTTGGAGAGATTGCATTCAAGCTGAAACTACCAAGATAGTTGAAATTTCTTTTAGGATTAGAACGAGATTTAGAAAACATAGAAGGAGAAACACTAGTTAGAATGTTTCACCGGTAACTTGACTTATTCTGTAGCCAATTAATTTTTTTGCACTTATATGGTCCCTACCTGACTTCATCAAACTAGAACTTATCTGGCTGTTAATTTCGTCATAGCGTCTATTCTGGAACTGTTGCTGGTGCTCGCGAAGCCTTCCTTTATGATGTGCCTTCTGCCTCCATATCATATGATTTTGATTGTTGCTGGTGCTCGCGAAGCCTTCCTTTATGATGTGCCTTCTGCCTCCATATCATATGATTTTGATTGGTAAGCATATATCCTCAAGAACTACTGGCTTTTCTCGCAGAGTTTCTGCTTCATACTTTGGAATTTTCATAACATGTATGCTATTTTTTCTATGTCTGTATCAAGCTCCTGACTTTTCTACAGCCTTCCTACACTGTTACTGATATTATCTTCTCTTTTCGCCACTAATGCGTTCTACTTCGTTCATCCTTAATTCTCTAGGAAACGTGGAGAGATGAATACTAATGATTTTGTCCTTGCTGCCCAAGCTTGTGTGCCCATTATCAACGGCATACTCAGTGCAATCAAGAACAAAACTCACCCGATAAAATGCTTTCTGAATATCGATTTGCCAACTGATATTGCGAACCATAAGGTAAGTCTCATCGCACCTTTCTCTTGTGTCTACACCTAAGTTTTAAATATCTAACTCTTCTTTCAAAATGAAAGGGATACAAACTAACGAAACAAGGTAAAAGCATGAACAAAATGGGATGGAGACAAGTGGAAAAAGAAGCACAAGGACCAAAAATGTACAAGGACCAAAAATGTTATCAACAATGACAATGGATACAGAATCAGGAGTAGTCTCATCAGACAACGACAACGACACATCTGTTCATTCAAAAGATAGCCGTTTATTCAAAAGAGAGGTTCTTACTTCGTCTCTATTGTCACTAACACTTAATAGCTTCGTCTCTATTTGTATCACTTCTAAACTCTTTTGGTTTTGTTAGGTAAGAGCTACCGTAAATGAAGAAGGGACTGATTCTTACTACCTAAAAGAAGGATTTGTAAGTAGGTAAGAGCTACCGTAAATGAAGAAGGGACTGATTCTTACTACCTAAAAGAAGGATTTGTAAGCAACATATCTCATAATGCGTCTCTTAACTCATATCTCCACACTTTATCCAAACTTAAGTAAAGAAACAAAACACTATCTCTTACAATGCAGATTACAGTGACACCAATTGGAGCTCTCTCTCAGACTGATGTGGATTGTGAAAACTACTACAAAGAATGGCTTCCCAAGATCACAAACCAGTCATGTTCCTCATCACTCTGATGTGACAACATGAAAAAAAAGACAACTCTATTTGAAGTTACCCATTGTGGACTACAATTGTGGTAATGCCTATTATTATATCAGTTCTAGTTCTACAATGACTTTAATATTAGACTTTCTAATCACTTCGCTCTTGACCCATCATCATGTGTAAGAGTGGGAGATTATTAATCATCTTGCGGCGTGTTTTGTACTTCAAGTTATGAAATTTCCACATGATAATTATATTTCATCTTTACGTTTCTCATCTTCTTTTATTAATTACTCTCATTCTGTAACTAATCACATATATAAACATATATGTAGGTGCAAGCTTATAAATCTTAAATACCTTCTTCAATGTCCACACCAACAATACTAACCCTAGCTTTTCTTCTACAATCTGTTCTCACACTTAGCCTCCATTTTCACCCACTTGATCCCTTAACACCTCAAGAAATCAACAAAACAACCTTCATCATCAAAAACTCTCATCTAGGTCACCTCAAAGATCTCACATTTCATTACCTAGACCTCGACGAACCAAACAAGAACCAAGTCCTCAAATGGCTAACCACAAACCCAAAGAAACCACAACTACCACATCGTCGTTCACTAGTAATCCTTCGAGCCGGTGGTCAAACCCATGAGCTAATCGTTGACTTAACAACTAACAAAATCACTTCTTCTCGTATCTACATTGGTCATGGCTTCCCTTCATTCACATTCATAGAGCTTTTTAAAGCTAGCAAGCTTCCTTTAACTTACCCTTCTTTCCAAAAATCGATTCTTGATCGAGGTTTGAATATCTCTGAGGTTTCTTGTATCCCTTTTACTGTTGGTTGGTATGGAGAAGAAACCATGAGACGTGAGGTTAAAGCTTCTTGCTTTTATAGAGATGGATCGGTTAATGTTTTTACAAGACCTATTGAAGGAATTGCAGTAACTATTGATGTTGACTCGATGCAAGTCGTGAAGTACTCTGATAGATTC
The DNA here is from genome assembly GCA_036630335.1 of Physaria fendleri. Taxonomy (NCBI): domain Eukaryota; kingdom Viridiplantae; phylum Streptophyta; class Magnoliopsida; order Brassicales; family Brassicaceae; genus Physaria; species Physaria fendleri. The sequence continues at coordinate 53,670,678 of CM071716.1, read as the reverse complement.
AGAAAGCCTCTGCCTGATTCAAAAGGTAACGACTTACCTCTTCTTTTTTTCCTTTTTGAATGTCCAGGAAGTTTAATGCCGGACACAAATATTTGGTTTTTGTCCGGTCTGCTTAGGTTGCCTCGTACCCACTTTGTATCCGTTCCATCCAAATCCAAATCCAAATCAAATAGCAAATACAATCCAAAAGAAATTTTCCTCTATATGTACTTGTTTTCTATTGTTCGTTTAAAAATAGTTTCTACCTTATAAAAATACTCGTGGCATATGAAAATTTTAATGGATACCTAAATATATATTTATTGTATTGTATATTTTTATTTTTTCAAAAATATATTGGTTACCCAAAAAAAAATTCATTACACAAAAATAAAATACTTATTATCCATTTAAAAAAATAGTGCATGTATCTTATTTGCAAGTACTTATAGAAGATAAGTATTCCTAAACTCCAAATTTTTTGGCGGGTACTTGTTTTTTGACGGATATTTGTTTCTGGCAAGGCAAGTACCAAACCGCAAATCTTCGTTACCCACCAAAACAAAGCAAATAATAAGGCGGACAAAAATTGCAAGTATCCGCCCCATGCTTATCCCTAATTCAAACCCATAATCCTTATATTGTCCTGGAGCGGGACTCAAACCATATTAACTTCTCTTTTGGTGATGATTCGAACTAACAACTCTTGAATTGCCCCAAAAGTCTTTATCAGTAGCTAGTGCTCTCTAATATAGAACACGGATTGATTAGTTTGAGATTAATTATTCTAATCACTCGACTACAAACTTTTTTTTAAAAGGTACCGACTTTCAAACCAAACACAAACCTTTTCCATTTTCCTGCAACGTCTCCGACATAGGGTTCAAGATCCACGGTAATAAAATCAAATGGGCAAACTGGAAATTCCACCTCGGATTCACAGCAAGAGCAGGAGTAACCATATCAACAGCTTCGGTTCTCGACCCAAAAACCCAGGGCAAACTGGAAATTCCACCTCGGATTCACAGCAAGAGCAGGAGTAACCATATCAACAGCTTCGGTTCTCGACCCAAAAACCCAAAAATTTCGACGAGTGATGTACAGAGGACACGTGTCCGAGACTTTTGTTCCATACATGGATCCAACATACGAATGGTACTTTCGTACTTTCATGGACATCGGAGAGTTTGGTTTCGGAAGATCCGCCGTGAATCTTCAGCCGCTTATTGATTGCCCGCAAAATGCTGCATTTTTAGATGGACACGTGGCGGGACCAGATGGAATAGCTCAGAGAATGAGTAATGTGATGTGTGTATTTGAGAAAAATGGTTATGGTGCTTCTTTTAGGCATACTGAGATTAATGTTCCAGGACAAGTGGTAAACTTCAAAAAATCAAGATTTATATTTATAATAATTAAACTGGTTGGTTAATTATTATAATTATTTTTTGTTTGCAGATAACAAGTGGGGAGGCTGATATTAGTTTATGTTTGCAGATAACAAGTGGGGAGGCTGATATTAGTTTAGGCCACACTAGGAAACTATGATTATATAGTGGATTGGGAATTTAAAAAGAATGGTGCCATCAGAGTTGGGGTATTTAATCTGTACTTACTCTATTATTTTAATTTTTTATAGTTCTGATTAGTTGGGGCTACAATTTTAGAATTCTAGTCTTAAAATTATGGTCAAGGGTGGATCTAAACTTATATTTTAGCGCGGTATTAATAAATTTTTTTTAACATTGGGGCAATATACAAATATTGTTAGTTAAACCATAAATAAATAAATTAAAAATATAGGGAAATTTTTAAATAAATAAATAAATACACTAAGACTGATAAAACTGTAATTTTAGCTCTAAAATTTTGGGTTGTAACTTAAGATTTATATTCATGAACAATAAGTTTATCTTTTCGAACGATAAAATTAAATGAATAATAATTGGTAAATATGAATATTATATAAAAATAATAATCATAAAAACTAATAAAAATGATATTTTTCATAAAAAAATGTTGACTTTTATTTTTTTTTAAAAAAAATCTTTAGAAAAATTTCCATACAAATTTTTCAAAACTTAAAATTTATGATTTTATATTTATATTCTAAAACCGAAAAAAATCATCAGGTTTTTATATTTTTTTATATTTATATTCTAAAACCGAAAAAAATCATCAGGTTTTAATTTTTTTAAGTAATTTTTGGGGAAAAATAGTTATAAAGAATTCTTGAACTCAAATACTTATATAGCATGATTGAATTTAGTTTTAATTCAATTTGTTTTTGAGTCTAAATAGTTGAATACTTTTGTTATATAGGTGGGTTTAACCGGAGTTTTGGAAGTAAAAGCAACATCATACACATCAAACGAACAAATAACAGAAAACGTTTACGGATCATTAGTAGCCAAAAACACTAAACAAATAACAGAAAACGTTTACGGATCATTAGTAGCCAAAAACACTATCGCCGTTAACCACGACCATTACTTAACCTACTACTTAGACCTCGACATTGACGGTAACGCCAATTCCTTAGTAAAAGCCAAACTCAAAACCGTTAAAGTAACAGACGTTAAGTCTTCACCAAGGAAGAGTTACTGGACGGTCGTTAAAGAGACGGCGAAAACAGAAGCTGACGGTAGAGTTCGGCTCGGGTTAGACCCGGTTGAGTTGTTAATAGTTAACCCGAAAAAGAAAACGAAAATTGGAAATACGGTTGGTTACCGGTTGATACCGGAAAGTTTACCGGTTACTTCGCTTTTAACGGATGATGATTATCCGCAGATCCGAGCTGGGTATACGAAATATCCGGTTTGGGTTACTGCTTATAACCGGTCAGAAAGATGGGCGGGTGGGTTTTATAGTGATAGAAGTCGTGGAGATGATGGTTTAGCGGTATGGAGTAACAGGTAATTAAATTAAATTTTCGCCTGACTTTACCTAACAACTTGTTTTTCTCCAAGTTTTTTACCTCTTCGCGTGAAAACAAAATTTATATTTATTTTAATATTTGAATATTGTTAATGCTGCAATTTTTTGCATAAACCGTGTTACTAAACGTTCATATCCTAAATTCAAATCCGATTTTGTGAAGAATTATGATAAGCAAGTGATAAAAAGATGTTATCGTTTTTACTAGGTCTGAATTTAGAATAAATCAACGTTTAATTCGGTTTAAAACCATGTTAAACAAAATAAAGAATTTTGATAAAATATAAGTCAGCCCTGAATTGATTAATCTAATTATTTTTAATTAACTAATTAATTATTTAGTAATGTTGTTTTGTCTAATGAAACAGGAACAGAGAGATAGAGGATAAAGATATAGTGGTTTGGTACAATGTTGGGTTTCATCACATACCGTACCAAGAAGATTTTCCGGTTATGCCAACTCTTCATGGTGGATTTACTCTTCGACCTTCTAATTTTTTCGATAATGATCCTTTAATGCCAACTCTTCATGGTGGATTTACTCTTCGACCTTCTAATTTTTTCGATAATGATCCTTTAATCGCCTAAAATACGGTTTTGTTCTTATGTATTTACTTCTATAGTTATATTTATTTGAGTTAAATACCTAAAATTTTAACGGTATTTCTGGTTAAACTTCCCATTATTTTATTTTTTTACTAGAATTTGAATTCGATATTTATTTGCAAAAAAACTATGTATTTAGTTTCCGAAACTATCGACATCATATCATATTACCCTTAATCTTTATAATCTTGCACGTTGGCTCCAATTAAAAGTTTTGACAATAATTTGGTCTTCAAACTTGGTTTTGTCCGGTTTTCGATCGACTAATACAAGACGAAATTGTCATATTTCGAATCGGATGAAATTGATTTTCTACTTTTAACTTGGGAATTTTTTCGATAATGATCCTTTAATCGCCTAAAATACGGTTTTGTTCTTATGTATTTACTTCTATAGTTATATTTATTTGAGTTAAATACCTAAAATTTTAACGGTATTTCTGGTTAAACTTCCCATTATTTTATTTTTTTACTAGAATTTGAATTCGATATTTATTTGCAAAAAAACTATGTATTTAGTTTCCGAAACTATCGACATCATATCATATTACCCTTAATCTTTATAATCTTGCACGTTGGCTCCAATTAAAAGTTTTGACAATAATTTGGTCTTCAAACTTGGTTTTGTCCGGTTTTCGATCGACTAATACAAGACGAAATTGTCATATTTCGAATCGGATGAAATTGATTTTCTACTTTTAACTTGGGGTCAATTGGAACGTCAAACTTCACGTGATGAATAATTACAAGATTGTAAAGATCCAGAACTATATGGCGTATTGTCGATAGTTTCGGAGGCTAAATACATCGTTTCATATAGTTCGTTAACCGAAATACCAAACCGAACTTTCACCAATAAACAGTAATTACCATTCTTCATCGATCGGTTTAATGTCTTCTCTCCGAAATGGTTGGTTCGGTTCAATTTGGTATGGGTATTTAGGGTTTGAAACAACAGATTCCATACCTACCCATATTTCTATATCCGCATCTTCTTCAAAAGACCAGATCTCTCAATCTGTGTTCTGTTGTTTTATCTCTTCCAAAGCCCACACGTCACGTTACATAGCAAGACGAAACAAGAACAACATTTATATAAAACCTTTTTTTTTTTTATCTCTACCTTTTTTAGGTTTTTGATTTTGATTTCATCCCAATTCGTTTGGTTTAGGGAATGAAATTAGGAATTTTGAATCTTTGGTTGTGATTTTTAGATCTGAATTATGGCTTTTTTGATTCGTTTCGTGTAGATTCAGTAAGGATTTTGAATATTGATGATGTGAATTAGATTTGATTTTTGTTTAGATTAGTAAAGGCTAAGCCTTTTATTGGAATTGTAGATTTTTAGGCGACTCATTAGGTGAATTAGGAAGACTAACATTTGTTAGGATTAATATGATTTTGCAGCTATGCGTGAGAAGCATGAGAAGGAAATAGAGAATCTAACATTGACTACACAACCTTTGAATACATTGAAGTTATTTGTTGAGGCTACTATTCAATACATCAAGAAATCGATATCGTATATACTGACTCATGGAGGTTGGTTCTTACTTACAACCACTTTGTTAGTTGCATCTGGTGGTTTGCTTGTTACTGTTGATGGACCTCATGGCAAGGTAAACCTCAATTTCCGACTTATCGACTTTCCTGGATTATATATTCTTTTCCGACATTTGTGTATGTTTTGGTACAGCATGTTGAGGAAGTATTAGAGTATGTTCGGTATGGCTTGTGGTGGATAGCACTTGGTGTTGCATCATCTATTGGTCTTGGTTAGTCACATTATAAACACAAGTTTTTTCTTGTTTAGAAGCAATTATATTGTTCTTAATATGTGTTCTTTTCTTCTATAGGATCGGGTCTCCATACTTTTGTTCTCTATTTGGGTCCACACATTGCTAATATGTGTTCTTTTCTTCTATAGGATCGGGTCTCCATACTTTTGTTCTCTATTTGGGTCCACACATTGCCTTGTTCACTCTAAAAGCAACGCTTTGTGGCCGGGTTGATTTAAAATCTGCACCATATGATACAATTCAGTTGAAAAGGAATCCTTCATGGCTTGATAAATCTTGTTCAGAATTCGGCCCCCCTTTAATTATATCTGCTGCTGGATCGCGTGTGCCCCTTACAAGCATATTGCCACAAGTCCAATTGGAGGCAGTTTTATGGGGTATCGGGACTGCTCTTGGGGAGCTTCCTCCATATTTCATCTCAAGGGCAGGTTCATGGCTTAGCTTCTCTCCCTTTAATGATAATTCGACAATGTGTGTTCATAGGTTCTGATTGTTTGTTGTGTTTCGGTTTTCTAAAATTTTCCAGCTAGTATTTCTGGAAGGACAGTAGATGGAATGGAAGAGTTAGAAGGTTCCTCTTCTGAAGATAGCGGGTTTATGGCTAGGACAGTAGATGGAATGGAAGAGTTAGAAGGTTCCTCTTCTGAAGATAGCGGGTTTATGGCTACTCAAGGTAAAACAAACCTTTCACTATCCATTACAATCTTCCTACAATTCAAGATTTTACAAAACTGCAGTTGAATTTTGGGTTCTTTTCTTGACTTGGGTAGGTGAAAAAATGGGATTTTTCATTTGCATCAATCTGGAATGGAATAGTGTGGCTCATGCTCCTCAACTTCTTTATCAAGATTGTGACAGCAACTGCACAAAGACACTTGAAGAAAAAGCAAGAGAAAGAAATGGCTGTTTTGACTCATTCAGATTGATTAAAGGGCCNNATGAGATTGCAGGAGGTTTATTTTGGTCCTGTGATTCTGTAGTGAAGGTTCTGTGGGAAGAAGAACAAAAAAAAAAACATTAATTGCTAATTAAATTACTGTTTTATTTTTAATTTGAAACTTGTGTTATAAGCTTTTATAGCCCATGAATTCTCAATGTTAGACTAGTGTTACTTTTTTTTTTTGGTGTATGGATGCATTGCGTGTGGTTTATGAGTAATTAAACTAAACGGCAAAGAGTTTTAAATGGTGTGGTTTATGAGTAATTAAACTAAACGGCAAAGAGTTTTAAATGCTACAAGTACTTTAGTTACCCCTATAGTTACACACCGTGCTGTTTTTGTTTTTTCGTCGATACATTGCGTAGTTTATGTCTGATTAAACTAAACGGCGAAAAGTTCTAATGTTTTGGTTACACAGTGTGCCGTTTTTGGTTTCCGTTGATAGATTGCGTGTCATTTAACGGAAGACTGGTGTATCTTTGCTGAAATTTTGGCGCTAGGTTCTTCAGGGTTACCAAATTTTGAAATCTAAATTTCTTCAGAAAAGTTCTTAATCGGAGAATTAAGAGGCGAATTAGGAGTAATCTCCGTTGCTATCACTGGAAAAATGGTGTTTCTCTCTCGGAAAAAGCCCCCACCGCCTCCGCCTCCATCATCATCCTCAGCTGCTCCGTCTCTTAAAATCCCCCAGCCGCAGAAGGAATCCGTTGAACCTGACGCGGTGGAAACGATGACTGGGATTCTAGCCGAACTCGGATGCACACTGATGAACCCGTACGGTCCGCCGTGTCTTCCTTCCGATGTTCACGCTTTCCGCCGCAATCTCACTAGTCGCTTATCGTCTTGCTCTGCTGATTCCGGCGTGAGAGATAAGGTCGGTGCTCTTCGCTTGGTGTTCTTAGCTGGATTTTCTTCATACATTCAATCTCCAAGTAATCTTCGTAGGTCAGTAAAATCTCTTCGAGTTTTT
>CM071716.1:53644586-53658459 GCA_036630335.1 Physaria fendleri | reverse complement strand
ATAGGTGCAAAGCCAAGACATAGGCAGACATGAGTGCAAAGCTGAGGTACCAAGATAAATACCAACATATTCTGTCAAATTTATTTCCTTTTAGTTATGAGAACTGCAACTTAATGTCTTATTGATTTCTGTGCTAGCTACCCATGTATTTGTATCTCTTACAAGATCTTCACAACAAGTTGGATTATCTTGTTCCTCATGGTAAACAACACCCTTTTAAACGTGGAAGCGCTCCAGGTTGTTTCGGAAGATTTAAATTGGTTGATCTTCTGAGTCAAATTAAAGGACTTTTCCCAAGCTTCCGGATACATATGAATATAGCAATTTCCTTGCTAGAAAAAGGCAAGATAACTGGATTTCCCAAGCTTCCGGATACATATGAATATAGCAATTTCCTTGCTAGAAAAAGGCAAGATAACTGGACATGATCAACCTGCTGCAAGCCAAAGATATCGATTTAGCTTATTCTAATTGTACCTTTATAATTATAGGTGATGAAATTTCTCAAACTAGTTGGAGAGATGAGTTTGCTATATCCGGAAACCCAAACACATCCAACATTGTGGTTTCTGAGTCTCTGGTTTACACACTGGTGTGCAAAGAAGTTTTATACTGTTTCAGCAAGGTAATTTATATCTTATCTGATGCCAAAATTTTGATGCATGTTGTTACCATAGTTCCTACATCCTCACTTTATTGGTTGTAACTTAATTCCTTTTAATATTAAGTTACATACAAATATGCTAATCTAAATTCCCAAAATTTCGTGTTATTTATTCCTGAGTCACAGATGTTGACCATCCCTGAGTTTGAAACAGACAAATCACTGCTCCTGAATCTTCTTGAAGCCTTCCAGGCCACTGAAATACCGGTTGCTAGCTCCTCGGATTATCAGCCTTTCCCTTCGCCTGGGACAAAGGAGTACTTGTATATTGGCGTTTATTATTTCTTTGAAGATATATTAAATAAGGGTATTTCCCAAGCTTCCGGATACATATGAATATAGCAATTTCCTTGCTAGAAAAAGGCAAGATAACTGGATATGATCAACCTGCTGCAAGCCAAAGATATCGATTTAGCTTATTCTAATTGTACCTTTATAATTATAGGTGATGAAATTTCTCAAACTAGTTGGAGAGATGAGTTTGCTATATCCGGAAACCCAAACACATCCAACATTGTGGTTTCTGAGTCTCTGGTTTACACACTGGTGTGCAAAGAAGTTTTATACTGTTTCAGCAAGGTAATTTATATCTTATCTGATGCCAAAATTTTGATGCATGTTGTTACCATAGTTCGTACCTCCTCACTTTATTGGTTGAACTTAATTCCTTTTAATATTAAGTTACATACAAATATGCTAATCTAAATTCCCAAAATTTCGTGTTATTTATTCCTGAGTCACAGATGTTGACCATCCCTGAGTTTGAAACAGACAAATCACTGCTCCTGAATCTTCTTGAAGCCTTCCAGGCCACTGAAATTCCGGTTGCTAGCTCCTCGGATTATCAGCCTTTCCCTTCACCTGGGACAAAGGAGTACTTGTATATTGGCGTTTATTATTTCTTTGAAGATATATTAAATAAGGGTATGTATATTGGCGTTTATTATTTCTTTGAAGATATATTAAATAAGGGTAATTATATTTCTTGGTTTACAGATGATTTCCTATCACATGCTATATCTTATTCTAACTCCCATTGCGATTGTTAAATGTTGCTGCAGCATGTTCCTTTTCCTTTGATGTAGCCTTTGAATGTCTACTCACACTACAGTTAGTGATGACCTCTGCACAAAAATACCTTGACAAGGAATCAGAAGAATCTTCCAAAAAGAGATGTCCAGGTCATTCTCAGGGTCTTGTGTCCAGTCTACAAGCCAAACTGGGAACTTCTGCTGAGAAACTTCTCAGGCATAATTGGATTGATGAAAGTACTGATAATAAGGGTTTGAAGAATAAAGTATGTCCATATGTATCAAATTTAATTGAATCAAACAACTTAACTTATGCCATTGGACACTATTTCTCAATGTTTAGCTTTGGATTTCTGCAGGGTGAGATGGTACAGACCATACTGCGAATATACCTGGAAGCCAATGGATCCACATTTGATTTGCTTGATGAGCTTGCTTGTACCATTTTGCCTCAGGTACATGAAAAAAAAATAAAAAATCAATCTCTAGGCTCTACTTTGCATAAGATTGATGCAATCTGAAAGCTTTAAAAATACAAACGCCCACTTAAGTTTATATTTAACTGTTACATCCTAAAATGGAAATCTGCAAATGGTTAAATACATATATCATTCGAAAATTTACATCATATAATTTAGTTCATATCACATCCGGAAATTTGTTTGCATTAGGCCTGTCTATCCAAGTCAACTGGAGAAGATGATAATGATGCCCATGATCATAAATTCCCTACCTTAGGCCTGTCTATCCAAGTCAACTGGAGAAGATGATAATGATGCCCATGATCATAAATTCCCTACCCTATGCGCAGCCACTTTCAGAGGATGGTACAGGACATTGGTAAGAAATTTTGTTGCTATCTCATATTAATTTTGGTGAGTAATATTGTTAGAGAGTAATAGCCTCATTTCCACTGGTACAGCATGAAGAAAATCTTGCAATTCTTAACAAACTGGTTAGTAATCCATCAATATTTTGTCCGGTTCTTCACTTATGACAATCTTCTCTGATATACTATTAAATTTCATACATGTGTATCCTGATCAGGTGAAGACAGTTAGCTCGGAAAAACGACAAAACTGTCAATCTGATGCTACTGAAGCACACATGAAAAACATTCAGAAAACTGTAAATGTGGTAGTGTCTTTAGTGAACTTGTGCCGATCTCATGAAAAGGTAACCAATTTTTTCTGCTAAATATCACGAGTACAACACATTCCGCCTGAAAGAGTCATCTAATGATGATTCAAACAGGTTACAATCCATGGCATGGCTATCAAGTATGGTGGGAAGTATGTAGACTCTTTTCTAAAAGGTATTCATTTCTCCAGTTCTTATCATACAAGAGTCGAATTAAACTGATTAGCTTCCTTATTAATTTTGATGTTATAAAACAAAATATATGCAGTTTTTGATTTCCTGGAAGCACATTTTCAAGATCATAAGGAACTAGTAATCCAATTGGTAAGAACTAAGACGTTACATTCTACGCATTTTCTTTACTGCATCTCTCAATCTTCACAAACTGACATGTGAATTAGGTCAAAGATCTCCAGAAAGCTACAAGAACATTACAGACTCTATGTTCTGAAGCCAAGGTTAGTTTTCAGACACCTTTTTGTTTGTGTGTTTTGTGTCTTTTCAGAAACTGAGTAAATATGACAATGGTGGTTACTGTTTTTTATGGGGATGTAAGGGTATGAAACAAACAGCAATAACAAGCAAAATACCAGCAACAAAGAGATCTTTAGAGCGTTTTCTGTTTCACGTTAAAGCTCTTCTCCATACAAAATCACGCGGCTCCAACTTCTGGATGGGTACAAACAAAAAAACAACTATTTGAACAGTTTGTTTTGTTTTGTTTGGAAACTGAGTTTGACATACTGATTTTTAAATTGCAGGTATTTACCTTTTCTATATAGTTTTGTGATGCTGATTCTTAGATAAACAAAATTCGTGATTTTTTCTAATGCATAATTCATTTTGTCATAAAATGGTTGCATTTTGTGACATTTTAGTTTACATTTATTAGGCTAATTGGCGACATCTATAAGCCAAACAATCTGCTTTCAAGAAGATGAAGATGGCGTGAAGACGAAGACGGCGTCCAGGTTAAAGGGTCTGTTCCCCAGTTCTCTCTTGTACCCTCTGTAATCTCTCCCTTGTACCCTCTGTAATCTCTCCCTTGTACCCTCTGTAAGTCCATTAGGCCACAAAATGTAATGCCAAAAAAAAAAAAATATAACCTTTTGAGATGTACTTACACATGTGGTTAGATACTTTAAGTACATCCTAATAAACATGAAATAAAAAATTTCCAATTAAAATTCATACAAAAGAAAAAAAAAAAGCATAGGAACGTGGAGACCTCATATCTCGGTTTGGGTCATGTCTTTTTCTTGTATTAAAAGAAATTAAAAAGGAAAAGGAGACAGGCCCTTTAGTGCACACTGCACGTGGCATGTGAGAAGTTCCGATCTTGAAAAAGACATGGTTCACGTGTCTTAATTCCAACCATGAGTCTTATGAGCTTATATACTAAAGTACCAAAGAGTTTTGCTTAAAAGTATAACACTAGTACATTTCAAGGTTTTCAACTTCTTACAAATAACAGAAGTATACATTCGAGAAATGATCATCCTTATTTATTACAATTCCCAATATTGTAAAACAGACCCCACAATAAAAGCTAAGACAACAAAAGACCTCTTAGCTACGGCACCTTCATCAACACATCAAACCCATCACCATCTGTACAGATTCACAAACAACACTACTCTCCTTCCCAAACTCCTAAAACCTACAAATAGGAGTCTTCATCACAAGAGCAACCTAAAAATACAGCTCCCCCGGAATATTCAATTACCGGTTTTTACCAACTCCCACTTTTCCCACAGCCTGAGCCACCGATACATGATTTTACAGTTTGTTGTTTCCTATAGGGTTATAACTTTTAACCCCTCACAATTTCAAAGTTGATCTGACCACCACTAGCACTAGCTTTTGTTGTTGTTGTTGATTCACTAACTGGTGGTGATGATACTCTACGACCAAAGTTTAGTAAAAAATTCCGTTGGTCTTCATTGGTATGACGCAGACTCGCACGTAAAAGCTCAGCAGGCATTTCCCTCTTTATAGCTAACTCCAACACTTCTCCTTCATTTTCCTGGTTCTGACCATGTATCGTCTCATACTTGCTCCTGCAATATTTCGTAAGAAGAGAGAAGAATTCATCAAACGAGGCTCTCCAGAGTCTATCATTCGAGTTTCCCACACGTGGTGGAACTACCGCTACTACTTCAGCAGCTCTCTCTAGAAGAGATACTAAGACGACTGATGCTCCGTCGCCACAAGAACTTCCTATTGGACGGAGAGGTGGCTGTTCTGAAGAACATACAACAGCTGCAAGACAGGCGCTTAGTGCTCGGATATCCATTGCTTGAACACAAAACACAAACCGAAACTGCTTTGGCTAGATTCGCTATTGTCTCTGCTGCAATGGTATCTGATGGAAGGCCACCAAATAGAAACCTGAGGTGGCGGAATACAGCCATACAGACTACCCGAGCAATCTCAGTACCAGGGACAATAAGATGTAGATACTCTGTGAGCAATTTCCGACCCTTGGGAAGAGTCGTTATGCGTAGAAAGACAATATCATCCTTGACAGTTAATCCGGTTTTCTGGCCGGTTCTGCTGAAGGGATCAACAAGTTGCAGGGACGTTGCTAATCCTTCAAGTAGGATCTGTCGTTTTCTTCTGAGCTGAGTACCTCCATCTTGTGGCCGGTTGAATTGGAGAGTCCTATCAATGTCAATTATATCGATAAGAACTCCAAAAGCATCTTCAATCGTGACTCTAGCTGCAACAAGAGGTTCCTCTTCAAGATGCTTCACAGATCCCTTATTACCAGAGATAGGAGGAGAGTCAACCTCGAGTAGAGCTCGTGGTCTGCAAATAGAAGGAAGGGTAATCTTTCCAAGAGAATCCACATGAGCTTGTGATTGCTGATCCGAACTATTACGGGACCGTGATTGCTGGTCCTTCAAATGAGAAGGGTACAACTGAGGCTTCACTCTTGATCCGGCAGATTTTTTGGCAAGTCGAGCTTGGTGATAGTAATCATTGTTCACTCTTGATCCGGCAGATTTTTTGGCAAGTCGAGCTTGGTGATAGTAATCATTGACATACGGGTCACTACTGTGTGAATTGGAGTGCTGCATCTTGAGAATACTCTCTATTTCTTCAGAAGTCATATACTTTGACCTAAATTGCAATCCACTTTCACTTTTCTGGCTAGCTAAATCAGATGTCTGTTGGGATATGCCTCTGTTCTTTCGGCTTCTGTGAGATGGTTTCTGTTTGTGTTCTCTTGCTTCACCAACCCCAAAAGGAACTTTATGTGATGGAGAAGGATAGGAGCTATACAGCTGAGATTGTAAACCAACCCCAAAAGGAACTTTATGTGATGGAGAAGGATAGGAGCTATACAGCTGAGATTGTAATGCAGCAATATGAGCTAGAGATAATCTCTGCTGCATGGAAAGCAATTGTTGTGAAGTCAAACCATTCCGAGGTGGCAATTGTTGCAGATGTTGCTGTTGCGCCAGACTGTGTAACAAACCAGAGTGATCCCCGTGCATAAGGCCAGGGTCAGTAACCCAGTGACTGTGAGGAGGTTGCACCATGTTACCAAGGGTAGGACCACATGACGCTGCACCATGTTACCAAGGGTAGGACCACATGACGCATATCTAGCCAAATTGTTACCATAATGCGGCGGTCCATGTGACACTCCCGAAAGATGGAAATTAGAATTTGACAGCGGAGAGGCATTTGGAGCAGAAAAGTTTGACTGACTACCACCAGGAAGAGAAGGAGCACGATGAATATGGCTCGGTGTAGATTGTTGAGATCTTCTGCCAGGCGAAGGAAATGATGTAAACGTCGATTCTGGTACAATAATTGGTTCGCTATTGTAATGATGTAGCTGTGGTTGCTGTTGAGGATATGAGGATGTCCTGTACAGAGAATTTGAATTAGTTGATGATTGTAGCTGCGAAGACCAGTTAGCTTATTAGTTGATGATTGTAGCTGCGAAGACCAGTTAGCTTCCTGAGCTTGTTCTTCGAGAGTGTGCTGGTCTAACCAGCTTGTGAACTCATTATCCTGTGTCCAATCTGTAGCAGTGGAACCTGGAGATAAAAGTACTGTTAGAAAAAGCTTGAAATGAAAGCTTTTTGTTTAGTCGACTTGTAACTGCAGCTAAAAGCTTTTTGTTTAGTCGACTAACCGCAGATAAAGCAAGCTACAGAAAAAANTTACTCCAAGGTTTTTGGGCCCAGTAACATTTCTGTTCAGCTGCACAAGATAAGACCAAAAACAAGATAAGTAGATAATAAGAAGCTGAGAAAGACAGGTAATTTGTATCAAGAGAGACTATGAACATAGTAACAAAAGGACAACAATAGGATTAGGATTATGCTAACCTTTGCAAAAGTTGTGGCAAGATCATCCATCTCAGATAATGATCCTAAAAGGATTAGGATTATGCTAACCTTTGCAAAAGTTGTGGCAAGATCATCCATCTCAGATAATGATCCTAAACCAGTACCCTGAAAAGACCAGAAGTAGATGATCATTTTCTCATCCACCTTTACATATATCATATAAACAAGAACATAGAGAAACTGAAGAAAACAAATACCTCTCTTTTATCAAACAAGTGATACTCTTCATCATCAGCATGTCCTCAAACAAGTGATACTCTTCATCATCAGCATGTCCATGAACAGAAGAAGTATCAGCATCAAGACCTCCCAATTCAACTTCTTCAAGACTTTGACCAAAGAACTCATATTGAGATGCATCAAAGAGTGCATTATTATTATCTACACACAAAAAAAAAGCAACAGATCCAGATTCATCAGCTACATAAGCTACAAGTTATGTAACCAGAACAATTAGTTGAGCACAATTAAGTAGAGCTAAAAGCTCTGTACAAAAATATCAATCATTTCATGCTTTGAGCAATACACTAAAGGAAAACTAGTAAATCTTCTAAGTTACAGATCATCTTTGAAAAATTGAATCACATACAAATCCAAAATGAATAAAAATCAAACATAACATATCTCTTACCAAGTTTATTCTTTGATCCGAGATCAATTCATTCACATCTCAAAGAATAAAGTAGAACACTTTAAGTCGATATGAAATAGCTTCAAAGCAACAAGAACTAACCTGAATAAGTTCGAGCAAAGTTGTAGGAATCTCTAGAATCAGATCTCTCCATGATTAACAAGCTAAAAACACCGAATACAATCGAATCTTAATCTCTAGAATCAGATCTCTCCATGATTAACAAGCTAAAAACACCGAATACAATCGAATCTTGTATAAAAGAAACTGAGACCAAACCAGAAGAGAAAGATAGATCTGAATATCAAGAAAGAAGAAGAAACAGAGCTCAAAATAAAGATCTAAACAAAGAGAAGAAGAAATTGACCGTCTTCGGAAGAATCAACCGAAGATTGACAAGAGAAACATCTAAAACCTAATCCCCTTTGGGGGTCGCTGCGAGACACAGAAAGAGAGAGTTAAACCTAATCCCCTTTGGGGGTCGCTGCGAGACACAGAAAGAGAGAGTTTTTATTTTTGTTAATCAACGACACCTATGCTTCTCTTTTTATTCTTTGTCAAAGTTCTCTCCTTTTTTTTTTTTTAATTTATTTATTAATGTCTCTGTCCGAATAAGTATTACTCCTTTTTCTACTTTCTTTAATCATAAAAATAAATATTCGCGACGAAAATAAATTAAAATATTTTCAGAAATTATCAGCTGTTGACAAAACTGAAAAGTAATTATTCTACTTTCTATTAATTAATAAATATATTTACTAAAGATTAGTGATAGTGATTATATATAAAAATAAAAGATTAAGGGCCCTCTTTTGTACTTTTCTTAGTTCTTTACATTATTATGTCTAATTTAACTTTTGTTCATTATTATTAAACTCATATAATAATTTACTTTTTATACTATAAACACATAAAAAATCATTACACAATTTTTCCATAAAATATTCCAAAATATATCAAACTATTTTACTAATAATTTTATGAATTTTACAAATATTTATTAAAAAGATTACAATAGATTTTGATAATAATTTAATTTTTATCAGCAAAATTCAAATTATTTGGATCCAAACATTAAATTTGATATGAAAGCATTAAATAAAAATATTGGTCTAACCACTAAACTTAACAAAATATAACTTTTTTAGTTGATTGATGTATCTTTTGTTTTGGATAACTATGAAACAAAAAAAGGTTTTATATAGCCACATATTAGATCACACCACATCCACTCACTATTTAATTAAAAATAAATCTTTTGTATATATTATATGATTCCACCAATATATTTCTCCTTTAACTTTATATATACTTTTACTTAAATTGAAACTAAGCATAGAGATTAACAAAATTAATGACAACTTAAAATAAAATAAGTAAAGAGACTGACACAAGTGATATGGTCCATGTGAGTTATATAACACATAATCACAAATCTAAGTACAATTAAATAGTTTAGTACAATATAAAAGTACACACTTCGGACCAAACCTATATTCTATTACCCGAACCGATCGGTTCGATACATATTGTTGGATCCTATTTAAATGGCCCAAAAAGTTCGCCCCAACGGCCCAAAAGTTTTGGTGCAACCGGAGAAATCAGAAAGCAATAAGAAAAGGTCTACGATAATTTCATCGGACATCGGCGGCGATATGACTTCTTCGGCGAGTATTAGATCTGACATCTACGATAGAGAAGAACGCAAACAGTTAAATATTTCTTCTTCTTCCTCTTGTTTCCGTCAGATTATGTTTTCTTCTCTTTTTTGATTGCTTAATTGTGTCTGTAGGCAATACCAAGCTCATATTCGTGGATTGAATGCTTACGAGCGGCATAAGAAGTTCTTAAAAGACTATGGTACTACACACTTGTTTCAATATTACCTAATATATAGGTTTTTCGATTTGTATATTCGATTGTTTAGGTTAAAATGGACATAAATTTGGGGATTTAGGGTAAATAAGTGGCTTTCTATTTATCCAAAATCCATTTGTCCCAAATCAAAATTTGGCTGATGGTGGCTTTCTATTTATCCAAAATCCATTTGTCCCAAATCAAAATTTGGCTGATGAACAGTCTTCTCCTCTGAGCTAGGAAGGAGGCTACAGTCAGCCTTACATGTTTTATTTGGGTCTTCATTATGAAGATAATTCCTTTTTCCCTGAAGTTAGCTACTACATCTTATTGATTTTGTTTTTGTTACTTTACAGTTCGTTTCTATGGGAAGGATAAGCCAGCTGAAGTCAAGTTACCTGTTAAAACTGATAAGGACACATTAAGAGAAGGATACAGGTATGGTGCAGTTTTGAATATGGTTCTTTTATCTTTTGTTTGCTTTGATGAATCTGCAAGTTTGTATTTTTAGATCTTTACTTGGTATTCAGCACATGTTAGTATATATCTTTTACTTTGTCTTTGTTTATGAATTGTTAAAGATAGTTTCTTGCGTTTTCTTTTGTATCTTCTGATCTCCTGAACTCTTTACTGTATGTTTACTTAATTTAGGTTTATACGTTCTGAGGAAGATGATATGTATCCTTCTTGGGAGCAAAGACTGGTGAAGCGATACTATGATAAGCTTTTCAAAGAGTATCCTTTAAAACATAGTGCTGCTTCAGATACATTGACACGCCCGTTAGATAAATTTTAGTTATGTTTCATCTTACAAGCTCTATTTTACGAAAGCTTGGATGAGTATGTCCTTGACTGATTGAAGATACTGTATAGCTGACATGTCAAGATACAAGACGGGTAAGGTAAAATCTGATATTTTGATACTACATCTCACGTGAATTCCTGTGTTGCTTTTATTTACTTGACGTAATTTGAATCTTTGTAGATTGGTTTAAGATGGAGAACTGAAAAGGAAGTCATGACAGGGAAAGGTTGATATTACTTGAAACTCTTGTGTCTTTGATATTACTTGAAACTCTTGTGTCTTTGAATTTGAATTCTTTTTGAAGTTAGCTAGAATGAATTGCGTTGAGCGTAAATACAACTGCTTTCTGTCAGGGCAGTTTTTGTGTGGGAGCAAACATTGTGATGAAAAAGAAGGGTTAGCAAGCTATGAGGCATGTGTCTTCAGGGATTTCTCATTAATCATTCCAGTGTTTGTGTCATATTATTCACTGAACTTGTTTCTTCTGCAGGTGAATTTTTCTTATCATGAAGCTGGAGAAGACAAACAAGCCCTTGTAAAACTCGTTGTTTGTGTGAGGTAGACACTCATTGTTTAGTCTGCTCACTTCTTTTTTTATCTTCATTCTTAATAGAATTGCTAGTTTCAATGCTTTTATGCAACCGTTCTTTTGTCTCATTAAAGCTTGATAACCCGATTTCCTTATTTTTTTCCCCTAATATTAAACATTTTTTCACACTAGATGTATGGAGAAACTGTACTACAAAAAGAGAAAGGAGGGTGAAAGATCAGAGAGTAAAGAAAAGAAAAAGAAGAAACGCAAACGGTATTGATTAAGAGATTCATGTTGTTTTATAACCAAGGGTTACATTTTCTTTTCTTTTGCGTTACTTGAACTTTTATACATTTGAAATTCAGGAATCACTCATCTAGCGAAGATGACACAGATGAAGAGGAGAGAAAACAAGGTGTGTAAATTTACAAAGTTCAATTTATTTTGGGTCTAGAAAAAATGTTATAAAGTATTATAATTTTGGGAAGGAGTGAGAATAGAATGTGTTTCAAATTGCAGGGAAGACGATCAAGTCGAGAGGTGGTGACAGAGAAGGCAAGGATGATGAAAACTTTGATGAATACATGGAGGGAATGTTCCCAGGAAAGGGTAATACATGGAGGGAATGTTCCCAGGAAAGGGTGATCAATGAAGTTTCCAAAAGGTGAACCTTAAGCATCTCATAAATACCTTTTTATAGCATAGCCTAGACTGAGTTTGATCCCTGAAATGTAAAAAACTTACATAATCCCTTATTTACATAAAGAAACTGAATTTTAATATCTAGAAGAGTTTTAAACGCAGATCTTAACATCGAATACTTCTATTACCTTTGAGTTTGGGGTTCATGTGATTACTGAAAGTCTGAAAGTATACACAACAATAGGCCTCTTACATTGTGTGATCACACAGAGAAGCAGACACAATACTAGAAATACCAGTAAGTCTCTTGCCAGAGTCGTAACGGTGATAGACTTCTTGTCCCCTGGTAAATTTGCCAGACAATTTTGTCCTGCAAGTGTATCCCTTCCCAAATGTGATATCTGTTGAAGATGATGGATCTGAAATTTTAGCTGCCATTGAAGGGTATTTGAGATTTCTCATAGTAAGCTTTGATTGTTCAGAAGTACCAAAAAAGGGTTCAAGTAAATCTCTTTGAACTTTGCACCTGAGTCATTCACTTTAGCCCGATGTGTTTCAAAGTGTGGGGTTGTAGACCTCTCACCCCTTTTTCAATAAAATTCATACTCGAATTTTTGATATCATACAAATTTTTACTAGAACTGTCTTTAAGTTTAAAATTGTTATCCGAACTATTAGAAATTGGGGGATAATTTTAGTTTTTTTCAGAGCAAACTTCCTTCCTCAAGAATACTGATGTCTTAGTTCAATGAGCGTGTTCAAATAATCCTCTTGAACTATTTCGTAAACAAGTCTTGGATTAACAACTACCAAAGGTTAACTTATCATAATCCATATACAAACTCTGCGTCTGCATTTTTCGATCTGTTCATTGCCCAAGCGATAACAATACAAAAATGATTTCAGGTCATATCTCATTTTAAATTTTTGTTAAAAATCGGCTCGAAGTTGATATATATATCGGTAGTCATGATAGCAGACTTTCGAGCAATTAAGATAGAACGTATTAACATAAGCATTACACCTGCAATATGAGGACAAGGTATAAGCGTTCCAAACATGAAATAGTAATATAACCTTAGTCAAGGTAAGGTGGTTTGATCCAATGGTGTATCTGTTGACATTATATTCACTCCTGTTAAGATATTGGGAGGTCAACAATTTTTGTACTATTATCGTCGAACACGTTTAGTTGCGGAGTTCCGATGAGATTCACTTCATTACTATCGTATGATTGCATTCTGTTCTGTGAATTTTGTTTCGAATGTTTTTTCTTACTTTCAAAATGTCGGAGAATGTTCGGACGAAGAGAAAAGAAACTAGCAACGATAGGCGCATCTTTGTTTGGTTTCATGTTAGAATATTTGTCATAAAACATGAATCTAATCGGAGAATTTCTTAGTAATAACAAAAATGTTACAGCGAGGAGATAACATCTGAGTGCTTTGTAATTAGTATCATCTAATGTTGAAGCTGCAATAGGACTTAAGACTTAGATCTCAATATCACTCACATAAAGGATACTTTCCACGACAGCTCTTACTTTATTTCCATAACACAATCCCCTTAAGACTTAGATCTCAATATCACTCACATAAAGGATACTTTCCACGACAGCTCTTACTTTATTTCCATAACACAATCCCAGTATCACACACAACAATTTTTCCCTTCACCATGTTCAGACAACCACTAGCACAACTCCTACAAAAGAATGCAACTTGAGTGACATGTTAGGTCACTATAGAAATCCTTGATCACACGTTACCATTTTTTTGGATAAAAAGGTTAATATTACCGGGAACTCCAAGGGAAATGATTACAAGACTATTTGAGATTGAATTTTAGACTTTTAGAAACATAGAACTGAAATTTTAAGAAAATAGGCTTATTAGGGTTTAAAAGAACTAATGAAAAATGTTGTAGTATATCATATAAATTGATGTTTATTTTAAACCGGTACTTCACAAATAATGTAGTAAATTACCAGCAAGATTTCATGTCCCTAAATACTTTTACTGTCTGATATTTAGTGTTGATGCTCAAGTATAGATAACTATAGGACTTCTCACATGGTGTGAACCATCTGACCAAACCAGAGCGGCAGACACAATACCGGATAAACCTGCAAGACCGCCCCTAACAGAGACCGTAACAGTGAAAGACTTCTTCTCCCATGCTGAGTTGAAAGAGAGTGTATC
>CM071716.1:53559652-53578467 GCA_036630335.1 Physaria fendleri | reverse complement strand
TGAAGGTCCCTCACCTGAAAGAAAGTAGGAGTGAAAGTGACTGAAACATCATTTGCTTTGCATAGTTGAAAAACAAAAATTTAAATTTTTGTTTAGCGACGGAACACACAAAACATCATTGATAAAAAAACGGATGAGAGAAAGAGGGAAAAGAAGCAGAACCAGTGTGGGTGATCGATAGAGAAGAACCGTCACCCAGCATGACATCTTCACCTCCATTGTAAGGATGATGAGATGCGAGATTGGAAATGTCAGAAGTCATGTGGTGTGATGCGCCTGAGTCAAGTAACCAAGTCGAGTTATCTGACATGGTGGTGGGGTGAGCACGTGGCCAGCTAACTTGGGACGGAGGCTGAGACCACGCAGAAGACTGAGGTGCAGACCATGACAGCTGATCACTTGGACCACGCACTAAGCGAAACTGACGACAATACTTAGCACTATGGCCTTGTTCACCACAAGCTTGACAACACCCTTTGTAGCCACTGCCTTGAGATGAATTGTTCCTGTTTTTGTTTGTGTTGTAGTTGCTGCTGCCACGATTCTGAGATTGGTTATAACCACCACGAGACTGATTGCTACCATTAGAACCTCGCGGGTGAGATTTGGGACGAGTATCCGATGCATTAGCTACAACAGGTCCAAGTTGAGTCTTGTCAGCACAGAGAATCATTGCTTCACGATTCAACAGCCGTTCATGAAGCTCTGCGAATGAGATGGGATTGTCTCTACCATTGATAGCGTCAGTCTCCGGTTTGTATTCATCTCCAAGACCTAAAAGAATCTGTTCAATGAAATCCTCATGATCCATAGGCTTACCAAGTAATGCAAGATCATCCGCTTTGGCTTTCATAGTACGAAGATACTCAGCAATCGTTTGTGTCCCTTTGTTGCAAGCTCGGATCTGCATTTTAAGTTGTCGTATGTGCCCTCTGGTCGGATTTCCAAAAGTCTGAGCAAGTAAATCCCACACTTCCTTCGTTGTTGTGGCTGTTGACACCACAGATTGAACAGGGAGAGTGATGGCACCGATGACAGCACTGTATAGGAGACGATCTTGTCTGTTCCACGCCACATACGCCGGATTAGGAACCTCTGTACCATTCGTCACAATGGTGGGAAGGTTGATTCGCAGAATCTATCAAAAAGTGGTGAGGAACCTCTGTACCATTCGTCACAATGGTGGGAAGGTTGATTCGCAGAATCTATCAAAAAGTGGTGCAGTTCATGTCCTTCGAGAAGGGCTTTGACCTGCCTGGTCCACATTAGATAGTTGGTTTGATTGAGTTTTGTGACTCCTGACATGTTGACCGAGAGAAGGGTCTTTTGAGGAGCTAGAGTGTCAAAAACAAGAGTTCTTTCTGTTGTAGAGTCAGAAGACATGATGAAGAATGAAAGAAACTAAATGATTTAGAGATAATGAAGAAGAAACAGCGAGATCAAGGAAAAAAAAGTTCAGAGTTGCAGAGAAAGGAGAAAGAAGAAGAAGAAGAGAGGAGCGTGAGAAAGAGAGGGATTTAATGCCCTTAGACTCTTGATACCATATTGAGCAATGTTTCTATTACAATTAGCTATACTCCTCTCTTATAAGAGTCTAACAATTACAAAAGAGGCAATAGGAATATTGCCATAATCACAAATATAAAAACCGAATATTATATTGCCATAATCACAAATATAAAAACCGAATATTACATTCTTATTCCATTCCTTATTCCCTTATAGTCTTGGTGGTGGTGAATGGTTCAAAGGAGGAGGAGGAGGTGGAGTAGGCATTTTGTGTTTTGTTACTACAATATTGTATTTGTGTAGGTCACTTATATAACAATCAGGATGAAGAACTGTAAAACAGTCTCTCATTAGTTAGATGCTAAGTAGAAATGATAGCTATACACCTAATCTTTTTAATTAGCGATAATCAGTGTGAAGGATTTCTTATTTATGCATGTGTAAATAGATGAATTTTGCTAAAATATCTATTTTTTAAAGAAAATTTTACATAATCTAGCACATGTCTCTTCTTAATTACACGAAATAACAGTAAGGTTTTTACACAATTTAGCACATGTCTCTTCTTAATTATACGAAATTACATTAAGGCTTTTACACAAGACTAAAAAACACGGAAATGGGCCAACCTTTTTAAGTTGATGTCCTAATTTGGGGTGTTTACATTTTTGACCTTCATTAACTCCAATTTGCAACACATGTTCGGTCGTAATCGTCATACCCTAGGGGTTGCAGGGTTGAGACCATTTTTGACCTTCATTAACTCCAATTTGCAACACATGTTCGGTCGTAATCGTCATACCCTAGGGGTTGCAGGGTTGAGACCAGGGACTGTCACACCCCCCCCCCCCCCCCTAGGGAGCATTAATTCTCTCGGGACTGATATGTTCATAACCTTATTTGAACATCACTTTCATCGCCAAAGTTCAATTTCTCATCACTGTCATGTTCAGGTGGACAACGCTCTGCTAAGAGTCAAAGTCCAGCCTAAAATCAGAGGATAGTTGGCCAAAAAGTCCTAAGCATTAGTCAACTTGAATATCTTCTTAGATTTGATATATCGTGATCAATCTACTACCCCGGAGAGTCGAACCCTTGGAGGCATTATCTCATATATTCGCGACAGATCTACAAATCTATGGTTTTACAAATCCTTAGGGAAACCTTATTTGAACATCACTTTCATCGCCAAAGTTCAATTTCTCATCACTGTCATGTTCAGGTGGACAACGCTCTGCTAAGAGTCAAAGTCCAGCCTAAAATCAGAGGATAGTTGGCCAAAAAGTCCTAAGCATTAGTCAACTTGAATATCTTCTTAGATTTGATATATCGTGATCAATCTACTACCCCGGAGAGTCGAACCCTTGGAGGCATTATCTCATATATTCGCGACAGATCTACAAATCTATGGTTTTACAAATCCTTAGGGACAGAACCCTACTTTCCCTACTGAAGAGACTACTCTCTCTCAGAGGTATCTCCCTAATACTTAGAGGAAATCTACTAAACCGAAAGCTAAAAAGCCAACATATTTATTAGAACTTTATTTTCTGTCGGATCTGTGATTCTGGGATGATTACAAGACTGAGGGGAGACCCTAATACAGTAGAAGAGAAATTCAAGATTATTCTAAAGATGCCCTAGTGTCCGAGCGAAGCTATATGAATTCGATTGGGCGCCTCCGAATTTGAGGTCGTCTCCTTGATCTTGTCTCGAATCTTCAGAAATATTCAAGTCTCGGGTGTATCTGGTGCACCTAAGCTCCAAAATGCATCCCTTGTGCTCTAAATGCTTGATTTCTGCTCTTTTCGTTTCTTCAAATGAAGGTCTCCTTCTTGTAATTTCTATTCTATAAAGTTAATAAGAAGATAAAAAAAGGAAACAAAAATACCCTGAAAACACCGAAAAACAAGGTAAGAAAACAGTAAAATAATCAGTATATCAGGTATATGCATGATCGGAGTGCGATGGGTTAGAATTAGAGATTGTAATCGGAGACTCTTGAGATGAATTTCTCCTTTTCACCTTACAATGCCGCAAATGCTTCACGCACACCATCGTATTCACCGGAGAACTTCTAGAGGAGAATCAAGCTCACAAACTTCAACGAAAGCGATAAAATCGCTTTGATACCATGTTAACTTTCGAGAATCAGCTCAAGTGAAGAACATGAACGGTAGATAAAGTGAAGTTTAGAATTTGAAAAATGAAATCTGATTAAAAGTTTGTTACAACGAATCTATTTAAATAAGATTCATATCCTGTTTACATCCGGTTTATTATAAAATATGAAATCGAATTAAATCAATTTAACCAATATATCAATATTTCTCATAATTAGTTTTTTTTCAACCTACAAATATCTAAGCATTGATTTGTGTAAAATATTACTACGTTTTTTTCCAGAAAATGATAATGTTTTGTAAGAAATAAAATGAGAAAGAGATGGAGAAAGATGGAGATGATAAGTGAAGGAAGAATGAGAGGATGAAAAATGGAGTCTCTTTGCTAGTTTGGGTTTTCTAGTTTGTCTAAAAATGAAGTCTCTTTGCTAATGTATTTATGAAATTAGACATATGGAGATTGAAAATTTTACTTCTTAATCACGGTTTGACTCAAAAACATAATGGGCATAGCTTTTTTAAAATTTTTTTTTTCCCGACAAAGATCAGTTTCAGTGATAAGAGATACTTACATGGGTTGGAGGCCTGAATTTACAAGAGAAAACAAAATGGATCACAACCCATTAAAACAGGACCACAAACTAAAACAATGAAACTGAAACCTATTGTAACCCTAATCCAAAATCAAAGAGAAACAGGTAAATTAACGCCAACGATACATAGAAAACATCAGTCTCTTCTACATGGCACCACCAAGAGGAATGATTCAAGCCTCCATTTTTGAAGCATGTGACCAGGTTGAAGCCAAGAATCCAAGAGACAAATCAAAGATGAGATTAAAAGGTACACAACGAACATTGAAAGTAAGACACCAACACTTCGTTCAGTGTAGGAGGATATGATAGGAACCTAGGGAGAATTAAAGAGAACAAAGGAGTGAAAACAATTGTGAAGAAGATAGAAAAAGAGATTATATGCAGAGCCAAACTTCATTAATGGGCAAATGAGCTGGTATGAGATACAAATTGGCACATGGAATATCAACCCTTGGATGGAGAAAAGAATCAACGGTTGGATCGTTAAAATGAGCTGGTATGAGATACAAATTGGCACATGGAATATCAACCCTTGGATGGAGAAAAGAATCAACGGTTGGATCGTTATCTAGGTTAAAGACTTTGGTGTCACCTATTTAAGGGAGAAAAGAGATGGTGAATAGACAGGAATTTTCTAGGAATGGTCTGGGCTAGCGTTAGCTAGAAGGACAATGAGATTTCAAGAGTAATCTCCTTGATTTTTATCTTTCTGCATTGTCTTTTGGATTTTGAGAAATCTTATCCTTTAGACATTTTCCTATTTCATCAATAAGAGTATTTCTGTTTCAAAGTTCCAAGCTTTACTACCTTTCAAGTTTACCAGAGTGTTTTCAGTGAGTGATACAAACAAGAAAACCCAAGGAATCTATCAATTGGTGCGTTCGTGAGAAACGATCGAATCTAACGCAATGAATATTTTCGAAGTTCTAGTATTCACAGGTGTTGAAAGTGATTTGCAGCCATGGATCAAATGGATGTGAAAGTGATTTGCAGCCATGGATCAAATGGATGGAGGATTATTTCGCTAGAGATGGTGATTTCATAGAAGATCAGAAACTTGCAATGGCTAGGGATTTTATCTCCGGTGATGCAAAAGCATGGTTTATGGACTCGGAGCCTTTTGACACATGGGCGTCGTTCAAGATAGGAATTTTATTATTTTTTGGAAACGTCAATGTTTCAGAAAGACAATCAGCAACGACTATGACTCATGTCGAAGAAATCAAGCAAGTGCTTCCTGAGTTGAATCAGTCACCTCCAGGAAACATGGATTTAATTTCTGTCGGTGAGGAAATCTTGGAGAGAACACACAATGGAGAGGAAAAGCTTCTTTCATTTTCGTCTGTTGTGGTAAACTTCAATGAACAACATAGTGCACACCAAGTGTTCGAGAATATGCTTTTTGGAAAGAACAAGCAGCATTGTAGGAAGGGTTCTGTTTGGTTTAAGAAGATCAAAGTTAAGAAGAAAAGGAAGAAATGGTTTTTGTGGAAAAGGAGAAGAAAGACAATGAATAAAGAGGTAACTGTTGTAGAGATTACAATTTTTTTTTTTAACTCAAAGAGTGCAGCTTGTGTTGGGAGATGGGACAAGCAAAGAGGTCAAGTGGGAACAAATATTTCATGAAAAAGTCCGAACATTGTCAATGGGTAATATAACAAGTTATCTGCCATATGCGCAAGAAGAAAATCTTTTTCAAGCATTACAGGTTATGAATCCTGCCAAGTGTAAGCTTAACTTGTTAAAAAGGGAGCAGAAAAGAGATTATTTACCATCAAAGGAAGCATTGGTCACGATGGCTTCATATGATGTCAGTAACTCCATGGCGAAAGACATAGCTAAGGTTGTGAACTCGATGTTCAAGAAAATAGATGCTTACTTGGGTCATTTTACGGAGGATGACAAACTTGAATTAGCTTGTTATGGTACAAGAGAATCTTGGTTAGATAACACAAACACCTTTGAGAATTGGATATCCTTGAAACAAGGTCTAGTGCTGAGGTGTAGAGAGGTTGATGGGGAGGCTCAAGCAAAGAGAAAGTTACAAGTGATTTTGGAGAATCAAGAATCGACAAATACGAGTTTCATAACTCACAATCTTCAGATTCAAAAACAAGAGCTGATTCACAATTATGGTTGTGTTTCAAAACCAGACGTGTTTCCGTTTACAGAAGCAAAACTAGAGATGCTAAGCAACATGTTTTGAGAATTGAAGCAGTGATGGCCATGTGTAATAGAACTAAGAAGAAAAGAAAACAATGGATAATATCAACGTCAAATGAGTATTTGGAAGAGATATACACTGCAGGGTACTCATAATGAAGATGATCATGATGGGAGAGGTGCAGAGGATTCATCGTGCTTGGTGTCTTTTCTTGAACATGCCAAACCGTGTTTCTTGGGATGAATGTAAAAAGTTGTTCAGTCCTTCCAGAAGATAGAGGATTCAGGTATAGAAAAGACAACTAAATCGCATAATATTCTGGTAATCTTGTGGCAAGGTGAGCATCTGGTGAGGCGGAAAAGTTATTTGTGGACATAGAAGGGACAAACATTGACCTGGAGTTGTGAGTTACATCACGAGGAATTTAAGATAGATACATTTCAATGCACAGAGTTGGCGGTGTGTTGAAATCTTTTGTGGAGATATTACAAGGTAAAGGAGCAAATCAATGTCTTCACAAGAGGATGAAGAAATTACATGAAGCCAAGTTATTAAATGGACTACTGCATCATCAGTGTTTACATATATGCAGAGTTTTGGAATATTGGGAAGTGGAGAATGACGTGGTGGAAGGCTATATATTTTATAACTTGCATTATGAATTATTCAAGCTGGGCAACTTAAAAACCGGAGGCAATATTACAACGGAATCAAGTGGATTCATGAAAAGAGGGACAATGTTTAGGGTGACCAATGATGATGTTAACATTCAAGCTGTCAATAGGGCAAGAGAAGAGAGTAAAAAAAAAAAAAAGGACAATGTTTAGGGTGACCAATGATGATGTTAACATTCAAGCTGTCAATAGGGCAAGAGAAGAGAGTAAAAAAAAAAAAAACTTTCATGGGGATTAGAAAAACTGAGGCCATTGATCAAGGTGAAGAGAATAGCCACCGGGAGTTTCATACAGACAGGGGAATGCTTTTTCATGAGACAGATAATGAGAAATGGCAGTGGTTGTGATGTGGTCTGGATTGTTCATCCGGATTAATCAGGTTTCACTCAGGAATACTAGAGAGTAGACTTGAGAGTTTAAACCCGTTCAGAACCGCAAGTGCACGNNNNTAACTTGTGGATCAAGGCAAAAGGCTTCTAGAAGACTAGAGCCCGAATGTTTTCATAAAGATTCGGTCGGGCTCCCTTAATGCAGTTTAATAAAAGCTAGGTTTAAGGCGTACATGTTCGCTCTAAGTAGATAAGCACAAGGAACCTTCGAGAAATAGGAATATTCTTGAGAGTCCGAGCGAAATTTATTGAATTTGGTCGGGCGCTCGAAACCCTAGGAAGAATCTCGAACTCCCTCTGACCTTATAAATAGAGGCTCTCAGACTCATTGAAATCATAACTCAAATTCGACGAAAAAGTAATAAAAGGTTGTTTTTCTTAAAGTTCTTAGTAGTCTTAGGGAAATCCCATAGGGATTTAGGGAGATGCTCCTCTAGGGCTGAGACCCTATGAGCAAAACTCTCCTGTAGAGAGAATAGGGTTCTGTCCCTAACCGTCTAATCCCATGGTTCCTACATGCCGATAATATTCCTATCGTGCATTCTACATGCCGATAATCTTCCTATCGTGCATTCTACATGATTCTTACATGCCATACACCCATACAAACGCCTAGCATGAACTCCTACATGCTCTTAACGCTACAATGCATCACGCAACACAAACACAGCTTCTCAGAGCCAAACGAACCCACACACAAACAATCAATCAATCGCACAAACTACACGAGAATAGAAGTCACTTACCTTCTTCATTCTTAGCATAACACACAATCAAACAAGCCATACTTAGGGCTATACTCTCCTAATATTCTAGCTGTAACTAGCTAATTATCAATACCACAATCAAGAGCAAAACTACAATCAACACACAATCACGCAATCACGCAATCAATCACGACAATCAAGCCTAGTCCTAGAATTTAAATTCTAGACTAGCCCTACACTAACCCACACAAGATCACAAACAAGGACTTCTATAAATAGGTAATTTAGATTACCTTTAATGGTTGTCCTAGACACACCCAATCCACCACAATTATCTAACAATCTCTTAATTTACAAAATTAAGCCATGAATCAATTACTCACATAATAAATCCACCACAATTATCTAACAATCTCTTAATTTACAAAATTAAGCCATGAATCAATTACTCACATAATATTCAAGCTAATGAAATTTAGCTAAACACCAAACACACAATAGAACCCATAATTCTATTAAAACACAAGATCTAAACACCCAAAATCCTATATTTAATTTTATAAATCTAGACAAAATTCTAAAAAATCTAGGAACAAAATCTAGACCTCTAGAACACTAGATCTAAGCTTAAAACTATAGATCTAAACTTACAAAAATGATCTAGCACACAAATCACACACACATAATTATGGATCAAAAATCCCTTAAACACAAAACCCACCACAATTATCTAACAATCTCTTAATTTACAAAATTAAGCCATGAATCAATTACTCACATAATATTCAAGCTAATGAAATTTAGCTAAACACCAAACACACAATAGAACCCATAATTCTATTAAAACACAAGATCTAAACACCCAAAATCCTATATTTAATTTTATAAATCTAGACAAAATTCTAAAAAATCTAGGAACAAAATCTAGACCTCTAGAACACTAGATCTAAGCTTAAAACTATAGATCTAAACTTACAAAAATGATCTAGCACACAAATCACACACACATAATTATGGATCAAAAATCCCTTAAACACAAACTCTAACCCAAGCAAAATTAGAAAGATCTAAGCTTGTAGAACAAATAAACAAACACAAATTAACATCATTCAAGCTCCAAACACCCATGCAAAATCTAGAACCCCAAGCTCATACTTGAAACAACCATAATCTTGCTTTCTCTAGCTTCCCACTCACCAAAACTAACAGATCAAGCTTCGAAACCACCGAAGAACACCTCCTACACTTCCGATCTCACCACCGTCGAGCTCCTCCACCCCTCGTCGCCGCGCCGAAGCCTCCACACACCTCCGATCGTCGCAAAAGCTAGAGGAGAAGAAGGAGAGAAGCAAGAACAACTCAAATCCAAGAGATTTCAAGAAGAAGATCAAGAAATCATCAAAACAACTCAAATCCAAGAGATTTCAAGAAGAAGATCAAGAAATCATCAACATGCAAAAGAGAGAAGATAGAGAGAGAGAGAGGGAGCTCGAATTTGAGAGAAAATGGAGAGAGAAGAGAGAGAAAAATGAGAGAAAAGTGAAGAAGAAGAAGAATTTTGAGTATTTATACTTCCCGGAAAATTCTACAGGAAAATTCTTCTGGCACGCGCGGACGACGGAACAACGAGAATCAGGCCTTCTAAACTTCTCTGAACGATTTTCCTCAGGACTACGGGACTTACGTGATGCCACTCTTAACTCTCAGGATTTTTATTTATCTTCTCGGTAATTATTTGACTCTTCGGGGCTTCTTCTATAAGTTTCTGTCGCTTCTGAAAACTCCTCGGGGACTTCTAAAAACATTCTCTGCCCTTTAATAGCTTTTAGGCATTCTCCAGTTTCCCCGGTACTTCCAAATACCAGTCTAATATTTTCCCGTAATACACCCTCCCCCCCTCAGAAGAATTCGTCCCCGAATTCCCTACGCACATCCTCCTTCTCTTGGCAACAACTGCTCTGCGAAAGCCACCTCAAATCTTTTAAACTGACTAGCCACAACTATGCATCTGCACTAACTTTTCGGACTCTTCAACTTCACTCAATCCTGTTTCAGACGACATCCGCTTCACCCTTAACCTCAGCTCCGCTCTGAATCCAGTCGATAACCACATCCATACAGACTCTCTCTGTTGCTTGACTCTGATTATGCTCTTTGAAATATTCTCGAAGACTTGACTTCCCTCTGACGCTTAACCCTTCTGAATACCAGCCGATACACATACACCACTCAACCTCTGATTGAAGATTCTTGCTTCACAACTCCTATTCCTTATGCTACCTCAGGCTTCACTGCTGCGCCACAACTTCCCTTCACTTCTCAGTCACTCCCCTTTTTCTCTGAAACTCCAAGTCTACCAAACTTCCTTGGTTACTTAGTCTCCTTTGATACTTCTACCTCGATATTCTTTGTTAGCCTTTCTCGCTCCAACTCCTTTCTGACACTCCTCAAACAACCTCCTTCGCTACTTCTCCTCTGTCTCCTTGGATTGAGACGCCTTGTTATTGGTTACTTCTTTGTCCTTTGATTTCTGTCTATCCATGGTCACCTTCTTCTTTGGTATTCTGCTGCTTTGACTCCTGGCACACTCCTTTCTGGTATATTAGCTTCGCCTTCATGATATGCCTAGGATTTTATGCATTCTAACGTTGTATTTTGCAGGCATTCTATATTCTTTTGTGCATTTTAGGAGTCTTTTACAGGTCAAATTGTGGCCAAGACAAAGACATTGCTGGATGGAGTTGAAGAGAGGAAAGGAAGTAAACTATGTAGACTCGGAGCATAGTTCGACCGAACTAGCTTTTGGTTCGGTCGAACTGAGGAGCTATTTACCCGTAGGCGACCCCTCAGATAAGCCCGCAAAGAAGAAGTATTGGCGGGTTATTTTTAGCACCTATCGACGGTCGAACCAAAAGGGAATTCGACCGAGTCAAGGTCTTAGAGATTTTACGGAAGAAGTGTAATTCGACCGAACTATCTCTCTGTTCGGTCGAATCAGAAGTGTAATTCGACCGAACTATCTCTCTGTTCGGTCGAATCGAAGACGCGGAGCTTGATGCCCTTATTCTTTTTTTGACGCGAAGACCAAGATTTCCCTAATTTTCCATTTATTTCCAAAGACCTATTAAAGACTATGTTTTTGTTAAGTTGGGGACCAAGTTCTATTACACGTTCTTCTACTTTTGTTCAAGGGTTTTTGCTACTTTGTTTTTTTGAGATTTCAGAAGGCTTTTGTTACTTTCTTTTGCAATTGAAATTCAGACTTCTAAACAATGATTCCTGTGTTCTAATTGCAATGAGTGAGTAGTTCCTTAGTTAAGGTTTGGGAGATTCCAATAGGGTTTATGGCTGCAAACTGATTTAACACAGCTGCAAACTGATTTAACACAAATAGGGTTTCCATTCTTCTGTGTCTCTGCCTTTATCTGTTCGTACTGCTTGGACTAGATTAGCTACCTAGTTTATTGATCACAGGATAGATCTGTAACCTTAGCCGGCCGAATTTACTTGAACCTGCTATTTGGTAGGCAATTTCGTCCCTGAGAACTAGCCCTTCCTTTTAGGATATTGTGATCAGACGGGTTAAACTCCTAGTCTTACTAGGTGAAACCTGAGAAGCTTTCGAGGCCTATCAAGTTGTTGGCGCTGTTGCCGGGGAGTCAACAACATTACAGCTTTCGAAGTCTTTAGTTTCTTTATTTGTCTAAGTTTTTCTCACTCCTATCTCATTTTTCTTTTTAGTTTTTCTTTTCTTTTCAGCTTTCAGGTGCATGCAAACAAGGCGTATGGAATCATCCTATGCCCTAGCGCTTTTTAGATATTGATTTACATCCGTTTTACTTTATTCACTTGCCATTACATTTATTTGCTTGGCACGCTTAGCCATAGAGAAACCATAGGGCTGGATTGCATTCGTAACCTTTGCACTCTTTGTGGATCGATCCCATCTGTACTACTAACGCATTTGCTGTGCACTTGCGGTATTTCAGACGGGTTAAACTCCTAGTCTTACTAGGTGAAACCTGAGAAGCTTTCGAGGCCTATCAAGTTTTTGGCGCCGTTGCCGGGGAGTCAACAACGTTACAGCTTTCGAAGTCTTTAAGTTTCTTTATTTGTCTAAGTTTTTCTCACCCCTATCTCACTTTTCTTTTAGTTTTTCCTTTTCTTTTCAACTTTCAGGTGTATGCAAACAAGGCGTAGTCAGAAAGAACCACCTATTGAACTGAATAACAGCGAACTAGCAGCCCTTGAAAAAACCAACAACCACAATAGGAGAACCAACGCATCTAGGACAGAGATAGAGAACAACAATCCGCCACCAGGGCACGAAAATGAAAATCCTGAGCTGATTGTGTAATACGAAGCACGAATGCAAGAGCAGAACAATGTGCTGCTACATCTTCAACAACAGATGCAGTAGATGTTGAACCAGCAGAACCGTTCGCGTGCACATACCATAGCAGAGGCTGATGACATCAACGACCACTACCAAAACAGATCAGCAATTGTCACTCCACCAATACCTGTTGGTGAGAGAAGGAATTCTAAACTCAAGTCATCCATGATCAATTTGGTGAAGCAGAGTGCATTCCATGGACTATCAAACGAGAACCCTCTGAAGCACATTTAGGAATTTGAAGCCTTAGTCGATACTACTCAAGCTACTGAAGCTAGTCTAGAGTTTTTCAGATGCATACTTTTTCAGTTCTCACTCAAGCTACTGAAGCTAGTCTAGAGTTTTTCAGATGCATACTTTTTCAGTTCTCGTTAGCAGGGAAGGTAGAACAGTGGCTCAGATCTTTGCCCCCAGGATCGCTCACCTCATGGGGAGAATGTAAAGCTGTGTTTCTAAGGCACTCTACACTAAGGGAAGGACAGCTCAACTGAGAGGTAAAATTACCACCTTCAAACAGCTAAATGGAGAGTCATTCAGTGAAGCTTGGGAGAGACTGAAAGAGTATATCAGAGAGTGCCCTCATGATGCTTTTCAGTAGGAGCAGATATACAGGATCTTCTACGATGGTGTAGAGTAGACATATAAGGTAGCATTAAATTCTGCTAGTAATGGAGAATTCAGTACTCAGGATGTAGAAGGAGCCAAGGAGCTGATTGAGAACATGGCTGAATCTTTTGATGCAAAGAGTCCAGATTAAGACAGGACTACTAAGAAGGTGAACAGTGTGAGTACTCCTACCATTGAGGAACTTGCAGCACAGGTTCAGGAGCTCCTACGAGCGCAAAGGGCACAGAGAGAAGTACACATGGTTGGTGAACCAGAGACTGGGTATTACCAAGATGCTGCAGGAGCATAGTAGAAGGAGCCAAGGAGCTGATTGAGAACATGGCTGAATCTTTTGATGCAAAGAGTCCAGATTAAGACAGGACTACTAAGAAGGTGAACAGTGTGAGTACTCCTACCATTGAGGAACTTGCAGCACAGGTTCAGGAGCTCCTACGAGCGCAAAGGGCACAGAGAGAAGTACACATGGTTGGTGAACCAGAGACTGGGTATTACCAAGATGCTGCAGGAGCATATGCTGAGAATCAGAGAGAAGTACACATGGTTGGTGAACCAGAGACTGGGTATTACCAAGATGCTGCAGGAGCATATGCTGAGAATTCAGAGGAAGTAAGCTATGTAAGTGGTCAAGGGTTTGGTCAGTACAGGGGATTCAATCAGAACTACAGGAACCACCCTAACCTTTCTTACAGGAGCACCAACGTTGCTAACCCTCAGGATCCAGAACTACAGGAACCACCCTAACCTTTCTTACAGGAGCACCAACGTTGCTAACCCTCAGGATCAAATCTATCCTACAGCTCCTCAGGGACAGCAAAAAGTGAACAAACCATATGTGCCTAACCAAGGTTACCAGGGGCATCAGAACCAGAACTACCAGGGACAACAAGGTCAAGGCTACCAGAACAACTACGGAGCACAGTATCAACCTAGGCCCTACAACAATAAAGGCTAGAACCATCAGCAGAACTTCACACCAAGAGCGCATCAGCAATTGCAGAACGCACCCCCACCACAGCCGCGCGTTACATTAGATGACATCAAGAAACTGTTCTACAATGGACAAGTAGAAATGACAAAGGCGATGCAGGAGGTGAAAGGTGAAATCTAGATTACCAAGAACGAAATAGAGAGTAAGCTAGATGCCTTGGAGACGCGTGTGAAGATGGCTGAGACACAGGTTGCTTAAATTGCTGAAAATGCGAGAAGACAGCCGGGAATCCTGCCAGGAAAAAGCGAGAACCCGAGGAAAGATATGTGTGCAGTAGCTGAGACTCTATCAGACAACGAAATTCTTGACTGTGATTGAGCCAAGAGATCGAATCAGAGGAGGCTAAGATGGAGAAGTTAGGAGATCTAGGTCCTTTAAACTTGCAGATCGAGATGAAGGGAAAGATTTTCTCAGACTGCTTGTGTGATCTAAGGGCCAGTGTGAACTTGATGTCTTATACAGCTGCTAAGAGCATAGGACTCCGTGACTTTGAGTTGAGTGATCTAAGGGCCAGTGTGAACTTGATGTCTTATACAGCTGCTAAGAGCATAGGACTCCGTGACTTTGAGCCTACCAACATCTCTCTGAGGTTTAGCTGCTAAGAGCATAGGACTCCGTGACTTTGAGCCTACCAACATCTCTCTGAGGTTTGCTGACAGTTCGGAGAAGAGACCACTGGGAATGGTAGTCGATCTGCCGGTAAAGATATACAAGGTTCATGTGCCTACAAAATTTGTGGTGCTGGATTTGGAAGACAAGTCTAAGGAGACCATTATCCTTGGGATGCCATTTCTGAATACTACTGGAGCAGTGATCAACACTAGGGAAGGAACTTTGGTGCTGGATCTGAGATTGAAGAGCAAGAGCCTTAGTGAGGAGAACCGATCCATTGATCCAAGAGATAAAACATCAAGATATCTAAGCAGTAAGTCTCAGAAGAAAGGACTACAGGATAGAAAAGTCAACACGTCAAGTCTGAGATCTTCAACTGGAGAGGGTGAATGGTTAAAAGGGAAACCTAGTAAGGAAGAGACTTCAGGATCGCGCGTTAATGGGATTCAGCTGGAATCAAAAGCCCTTAATGGGAGAGCAGGAATCAAGTCTCGCACCGGGTCTGGAGCTGTTACCAAACCACCGGACCCTACTCGCTCTTGAAGCGCCTTGAGTCAAGCTAATGACTTTTTAAAAAAAAGCGTTTCGTGGGAGGCAACCCACGCGGTAGTGTAAATAGACGTTAGGAGTTGGTGAATTACAACTGACTCGGTTGGACAGCTGTGTGGTCCAATTTTTTTTTCAAGAGAGTGAAAATCGGTCCAGATTTTAAGCTCTGTTCGACCGAACCGAAACTCTATTCGGTCAAATAACTTTCACAGTTCGCCCGCCGAAACTCTATTCGGTCAAATAACTTTCACAGTTCGCCCGCCAAACAGACATGAAAAATCACCCGCAGAAACTACGCCTAAAATTCGACCGAACAGGCCGAAGATTCGACCGTCAACTGGCGTGAAAAACTATCCGCCAGATTTGGGCTAAAAATTCGACCGAATTGGCCCCTGGTTCGACCGTAAGTGAGGTCAAAAATTCATCCGCAGAAATCAGGTAAATGATTCGACCGAGCTAACAGGTAATTCGGTCGAACCTAGATATTTTCGCTGTTATAACCTTGGTTTTCCTTTGGCCGCCAACACAATTTCAAAAACAAAAAGCCGAACCCAAAATCGCCTTTGATCCTTCTCTCTCATTTTTGAGCCAATTTTTGTGCTTCTTTGGCCTAAACTCATCTATTCTTCTTCCTCTTTCTGTCTTTGCATTCCATTTTCAACGAATCTGAGGTATTTCAAAGGAATTTTGATTTTTAGAACTTGTTCTTTAGGTTGAAATTACTTGGGTTTCGTGGAATTAGGATCGATTCTAGTTTAGGAATAGGTTTGTTCTAGCATCTAGGGTGTTAGTTAAACTTGTTTTGCTAGTTGGATTGAAAGATTTGTTGAGTTTTGAAAATTCCTATCGTTAGTTCTAGGCAATTGCATATAAGTTGAATTATCTTGTTAGAACTTCGAATTGGGCATGACATAGGTTCATAATTCACTTTGTTTGCTGTTACTGATGCTTAATTGGGTTGAATTTAATTGATTGCATGTTTTGAATCCATGACTTATGCATTTCTAAGTGAATTTTCAGCTGATTTTGCTTGAACTTGAGCATGCTATAACTTGAAATTGGACTTAAGAATAGAATTGTTTTAGGACTTGTTGATGTCTACTATTGTCTAATGTTTACTTTTGATTGCTCATTGCTGGCTGCATTGTTGTGAATTGTTTGGAATTCAGTCTTGAACTTGCTAAGTTGGAAAGTTTTTATGAGTTCTACATGTGTCTAATTTTTAGATAAGTATGGAACCAACTATTTGAGCTGAATGATTTGGGGATATTCTTATGATTTACATGTTCTGTTTTGCCTTGTTTTGCAGAGAATGTCTACTTTCGGAAACAAGAGAACACGTTTGGGCAAGAACGTTGCATCTTCTGCTCCCACACCATCTACTGAGCGATGGCCAAGACCAGCTGGACGAGCATTTCAGCTTCCGCCTCACCTACAGCCCGTAGTACGACAAGGACAAGTCTTATAGAGTCGAGGGCTTCATGTACAGGGCCACATCCGAGGAATGGCTCCAGTACCACTCTGTTTTCTACAACAGGCTGCTGCAGCATGTGACTTTTGACGCCACCAGGGTGATTGATAAGAAGGCGTTGGGTTGTTTGCAGATCCTGAAGCCCGTACGTCTCCTTCTACGCAACATGGGCTTGGGAAACATTGGTTACAAGTCCTATAACCTGTACACAGACCTGGCTCGTCAGTTCTTGGCGACTTGTGGGGTGGTTTATGATGATGATATTGATGATCCCGCTGCTGGGCGGTTGACCTTTTTGTGCCAGGTATGTAGGCACTCGCTGATGTTGGACGAGCTCGCAGGGATTTATGAGTTCGATATTGAGTCGTGGGCATGGGGTTTTGATGCTCGTACTTTAGGGAAGTTGACTTGTTTCTAGAATTCTATCGCTTTCGGGAAGCTGGTGCAGGCAGAGATGAATGTTAGCAGGATTCGTAACCCTGTGTTGAGGATCGCTGCTAAGGCTCTAGGGAACACATTATTTTGCAAGAAGGAGTCAGGGAGTGTTAGGCAGGACGAGCTGATGTTGCTTTTGCAAGAAGGAGTCAGGGAGTGTTAGGCAGGACGAGCTGATGTTGCTGCTTTGGGACTAGGAGAGCCGCTGATCGGATAGGCGGAGTTCAGAGATGCGCTTGGGGAGCTGCATAAGGTTCATATGGGAGCATATTTTGCTGAGATCCTCACTGGGAGGAAGTATAAGGGCCTTGGGGTTACCAAGGAGGAGCGAATTGAGCTGGTTTGGAGCCTTATTACTCCCATTTTGAAGTTTTGTAGGGTTCACCTGCCTAAGGTGGCCATTGACCTCCAAGAAGGGGCGAATTTATATTGATGATCAGTATTTGGCGAACGCCAGGATCTGCAGGCACGGGATCTACCTGTGACTTGCCCCTCGAGGGGTTACCAGGTACTGTGAGCTGCCTAAGCCCGACTGGGCTGTTTTGAGGACTTAGGAGCAGGTTGTTACCAGGTACTGTGAGCTGCCTAAGCCCGACTGGGCTGTTTTGAGGACTTAGGAGCAGGTTTGTTTTGAGCTCCCCGAGAGTGAGCGTTGCACAACTGATGGGACCCCAATGGTTCCGTTTTATGAGCCCGAGCCTGAGCATCCTGTGCCTCCTGTGCCTCCTCCCACTGCTGGAGCCTCCACTTCTACTCCTGCTAGGCAGTTTTGTGAGCACGGGATGCCTTATCCCGCTTCCAAGCCAATCATAGAGGACTTCCCTGAGGATTACTATGCTTAGATGGAGTCGTTGCCTGCTGAGGAAACTTTTGAGGCATGTAGAGAGCACAGTGATCGTGTGCAGCAGCGCCAGACCAAGATTCTCAGGAGGATCCTATGAGCATTGACGAGGGTCCGATGGTGTGCAGCAGCGCCAGACCAAGATTCTCAGGAGGATCCTATGAGCATTGACGAGGGTCCGATGGATCCCACCTCTAGCTTGCTGCAGTGCACCCGAGGACGTGCAGGTACCAGCTCCTCCTCCTGTTCCTGCAGCTCTAAGTTCTCAGGAGAGCTCCGGTGGCTCCTCCAATAGCGGCGGTGGTGACGAGCCGATGAGCGAGGCTTCAAGTGGAGGACCTCCGAGGCATCGCGCTCGATATGAGTGATCAGGACCCTATCCCTCTTTCCCTTTTATTTGGACTTGTAGTATTTTCTCTCTCTTTTTCTTTTCTTCTTCGTACTCTGTATATTATTTTCGCCTTTTCTGGGCTTTTTTTGCAACGGGGACGTTGCAATTTAAGTCTGGGGGGAAACTTAGGAGTTGATAGCTGTGATCTTTGTCTCTCTGTGGATCGACCCCGATCTGTACTACTAATGCATTTACTATGCACTTGCAGTATTAGAGCGGGTTAAACTCCTAGACTTTTCTAGGTGAAACTTGAGAAGCTTTCGAGGCCTATCAGTAACTAACTCTCTTTCTTTTTGATGTTTTCTTTTTCTTTTTAGTGTTTTAGACAGATTTTTAAGATTGC
>CM071716.1:53529097-53540838 GCA_036630335.1 Physaria fendleri | reverse complement strand
CTAGTAATAGCTCCAGTGGGAACCTCAGGTACACGTCTAGCACGTCTAGGTCTCATGTCCTCATCAGTTAGTTTGCTGTATCAAAGAGCCTTCCATACTCTTTGTGGTGCCTTCGATCCACCTTCACTCCCCATTCAATCAGCTCACGAGATAAATCCTCGAGAACCTCGTCTGCTACCATCTCTATCTCTCACACAAACCATCCATTTGATCAACAAGATAAATCCTCGAGAACCTTGTTGCTCACCATCTCGTCCGAGTCATACATCAGTTGGTTATGTTTCAAGAGCTCAACAATTACATTCAACAGCATTGGTCATTCTTATATGCATTGGTAAGGTGTGCATAAGCTATATAGATTTGCGTGTTGTTTCCAACATGGAAGGTTCATCTCTCCCTCATCACTACAAGTGTCAGATGCCGCTGCTACACGATGTTGTCACTGCCCATCAACCACTAGCTTATTTCATTCCAAAAACCGAAGGCAATATCACAGCGGAATCAATTGGATTCACGAAGAGAGGGATAATGTTTAGGGTGACCAATATCACAGCGGAATCAATTGGATTCACGAAGAGAGGGATAATGTTTAGGGTGACCAATGATGATGCTAACATTCAAGCTGTCAATAGGGCAAGAGACGAGAGTAAGAAAACTGTCATGTGGATTAGAAAAACTGAGGCCATTGATCAAGGTGACGAGAATGGACACAGGGAGTTTCAAACATACAAGGAAAAGATTTTTCATGCAGAAGCTAAAGAGAAACTCCAGCAGCTCCAAGAGGCAATCTCGATTTTCGAGAATGACGAAAAAGGGCCAGTGAATAATCAAACATTTGCTTTGCAAGTTACTAACAAGCCAAATGTCACAATGAAAAATCACCTGCGTATTTTGTCATCTTACAAGAAGAAGCAAAGGAAGATTTTACTTATGGAGATGAGAAAAAGACTGCAAGTTGCTGTGTGGTTTAAGAAGATTAATGCTAAGATGAAGGACAAGCCATTTCTTAGAGAGGTTGCTTTCTTTTGCGATATGGAAGGCTCACATGCACTTGATAATAGAGCATTTCAGATCACCAGGAAGCTAGGGATAGACGAACTGAATCGGGGATCACTCGTAAGCCACTATGCTGTTAGTTTTGTGTCTGTTCGCAGTGGAATCATGCCAATCCGCCTTGTGTTGCTGAAAGTCTTTGCTTATGACAAAGAAAACAGTGGTGAGCTAATTATTGTAGGGTCATATGTTCCACTGAAAACAAAACAAGGGGAAGAACTACAATCACAACAAAGAAAATATACACTAGAGTTTGATCATGGGTCGCTGCCACGACCACCAGAGGATCAATCGAAATGTTTTCAGCTACAAGCAAATTGGCGGCTATCTGTTCTCACAATGGAGCTTGGGGGCAAGCTCCCTCTCAAAGGGGGGAGTAATGGTTCGAAATTGATTATTTGGGGTCAAATCAATGTAACTAACTAGTTTTGAGCTTTTGGACCCGTTTCTGATAGGTACCTCCTCATGGTATTTTAGCCATTTAGTGGGTACAAATGCTTACAAACCAACGTGAGGTTGAGACAAGGAATAACACATGTATAAAAATAAAGATGATGAGCTGTCAAGTGTGTCAAATGAGATCACATCATAGCCATTGGATGGATAGAAAGATCAACGGTTGGAATGCATTGTAGGGTAAAATTACATCTCGGGTTCTAACTATTTAAGGAGAAAAGAAGAGATAGTGAAGCAGGCTTTTGGTGGGATTTAGTGGCTAGCTCATTGAGTTAGAAGGGCGATGAGGTTTACCTCATCGATTTTATATTTTCTGTCTTTCATTTTGGTTTCTAGATCTTTTGTTCTTGTTATTGTTTGAGAGAAATTTGAGGTTTGGTAATTCTGTGGTTCTTTTGTAGACGTTAATCTTCTTTGAGTTTGAGAAAGTTCTGGGTTTTATTATCTTAAGAGTTACATAGCAAAATAACAGCTAGATAGTATACAAGGGAGAGTTAGGCTCTTATCAACTGGTGCGTTCGTGAGCAACGATCGAATCTAACGCAATGAATATTTTCGAAGTTCCAGTATTCACAGGTGTTGAAAGTGATTTGCAGCCATGGATCAAATGGATGGAGGATTATTTCACTAGAGGTGGTGATTTCCTAGAAGATCAGAAACTTGAAATGGCTGGGGGTTTTATCGCCGGTGATGTAGAAGCATGGTTTATGGACTCGGAGCCTTTTGACACTTGGGCATCGTTCAAGACAGGATTGTTATTATTTTTTGGCAACGTCAGTGTTTCAAAAAGACAACCAGCAACGACCATGACTCATCACGTTGAAGAAATCAAGCAAGTGCTTCCTGAGTTGAATCAGTCACCTCCAGGAAACATGGATTTAGTTCTTGTCGGTGAAGAAATCTTGGAAACAACACACAATGGAGAGGAAACGCTTCTTTCAGTTCTGTCGGTTGTGGTAAACTTCAATGAACAACATAGTGCACACCAACTGTTCAGGAAAATGCTAGGTCGAAGAAAAGTTTTAGATGATTCAAGTGGGGAAGATAGTGAGGCTCCAAAGGCAACGTCTGAACTAATCCTCATATGGAAACAGCTAAAAACGTCTTTTGTCCTGCAGGTAGCCACTGTTCTCCATGAATCTATTCATAAATTTCTGGTTGTGTTGTTAGATAAAGAGATGAGAAGTTTGTTTACGAAATCGTGGAGGTTTAAATACAAGGATCAGTGTGGGATTGCGAATGATATGTTGGCTACAATTATTTCGGTTGTACTTGAGAAGGAAAAGGATCTTCTTGAAGCACATGATGCTACGAGTGATGAGATTAAGCATTTTCCATCTCTGTTAGGCAAGTGCGAGAATGGGACGACCACACTAGAGGCAGAAGTTGTAAAATGGGAAAATAGTATTGATCCTTTGACAAGTGAGAAGAGAGATATTGCTGAGGAAGGATATCATTTGTTGAGGACATATGGTTTTGACAGTTCAAGGTTAGATAATGCCTCATCTGATCTGGAACATGTGCTTAACATTACACATACACCATCGGAGATTTTAGAATCTAGTCAGTATGTTTTAAAGTCTGATTTGGAGGAAGTTACAAGGAAATTGGTGCTCCAACCCAAAATCAAGCATCAAGGAAGAATTTCTTTAAGCAACGAACTAGAAATGAAGCTGAAAACCGCAGACGATAATTTCTACGAGGAAGCTGATGTACTGTTTCGAGTTTTATCAAATATTTCTCGATGGGAACACACCTTGAATTCTATGGAGGAGCTTCATTTTGCAATTGACTGGGTCGACGCAGCTGCTACTCCGAAGAACTTTGAGACTGATGATTTCGCAAGACTAGGAAGCAGTCTGCAAAGCACTTACACCAGGGAGAGCATTGACCTTAAATTGAGTGCTGCAACATTGAATGGTGGTGTGGTTGCAATAACTTTTGCTGACCAGTTAAAGAAACAGTGTAGCATGAGAGAAAGCTGGGCTGTCACCACAAACCATGAGAGGAAGCTTGATGGAACTAAGAGAGAACATCAAGGAGAGACCAAGAGGAGCTATAACAGCCTAAGAAAGGTTATACTTCTGAATATTTTTGCTCATAGCTTGATAAAGATGCTGGTTCTATAACAGCCTAAGAAAGGTTATACTTCTGAATATTTTTGCTCATAGCTTGATAAAGATGCTGGTTTTTTATTCTAGAACGCTACGTAGTCTTCCTGTTGACTCTACATTTGAGGTAGAGATAGAATACCAACGAATGGAGGCTTATCACATATTGTTGGAGAAGTTTAAGGCAGACAATTTGTTATGTGATTTAGCAAATGGAAAAACAGTCGAGGTGAAAAATCAAGTTGCAGAACAAGTTAGATTTGCAGGCAACTCTGAAAATAGGGGAATGAGAGGTGAAAAATCAAGTTGCAGAACAAGTTAGATTTGCAGGCAACTCTGAAAATAGGGGAATGACATTGTTCTCAGCCATACCTCCCTCTGCTATTTTGCTCCAACAAAATGTGATCTCTCAGTTGGATAGAGGGAAAATACCAATTTATCTTCGATTAACAGGAGCAGAGGATTGTGATGAGAGGAGACATCCACACAAATTTCTACCAGTCGAATGGTTTGTTGGTGATAAAGAATCAGAATCTGCCGAGAAGACCCCTGAGCCTATTTCATCCAACACGGACCGTCAACAGTTGAAAGAAGAGAAGCCCCGTGAGGACATTAAACGAAAAGGGATCACCAAATGTGCCAGATTTTTTAAGGAGGTGAATTACAACTGTAGCAGTTACTCTGTCTATTTAAAAAAGCAAGATTTTAAGAGTTTGGGTGCAAAGTTATTGGTGTCTCAAAACAAGGACATGAATGAGAAGTCTCAGCAAGAAGATGATATTCTTCTGTCTATATATATGATCTTCACAGAAACAGATTTTCCTGGATTAGTGAATGGAGGTGGAATATCAAATGATGCAGTTAAGACCTCTAATGGAACAATATCTTATGCTTCGCTTGCTGCTGAAATTTCAAGCACTTTTCAATATGATTTGAAGTCGGGTTTGGAGATAGACTTATATAAGTTGGAGCTCCGAAGAAGAAATCACGCTTCTCAGTTCTTTAAGAAAATTAAAGTGAAGATGAAGAAGAAGAAGC
Organism: Physaria fendleri; assembly: GCA_036630335.1. Lineage (NCBI taxonomy): Eukaryota > Viridiplantae > Streptophyta > Magnoliopsida > Brassicales > Brassicaceae > Physaria > Physaria fendleri. The sequence goes on along the minus strand of CM071716.1, from coordinate 53,536,180 downwards.
TTGACCAGCAAACAAAAGTGTCAGTCAAGCTTGTTTCAGAAGCTGATCCAGGAACAAGCTTGTTTCAGAAGCTGATCCAGGAACAGTCGTATCAAAAGTAGCAAATGCTAATGCGGATGTTATGCAAATATCAAGGTTAACGACGGGAGTTGGTTCCAGTCATATAGGTTCCCTTGACCATGCTCGTGAAAGGGAGCTTGCATTGAAAGCTCAATCACAGGATTTGACAGAGATAGAAAATGATACAATTAAGAACTCTTTTAATCTTTTTGAGCATGGGAAGAATGTGATCACTACAGCAAAAGGGAACAACCTTAAGACAACTATGCTGGAAAACAAGAAGGGACAACACAGACAATTGGACCTAAAGCTGCAGCAGTCTTTGATTTCATTACAAGACGAGGGAAAGCATTTTGATAGCGCAACAGAACAACTCGAAGCTTTGCAGAGTGAGACAAGTAAAAGACCTACTCTGGTGATGAAACCCGAGAACTTAGAGGATTTGAGGGCCCAAAAGCTTGTTATGTTAGCTAACACAAACCTGCAGTTGACTGCATTTAAGAATGCAAAATCAGAGCTGAAACAGATGGTGATAGATGCTTCCGAGAAGAGTATAGCACGAGTTGGTCTCCTTGCACTCAAGCACAAGTTCAACTCATTTGCAGAGCAACACTTGACTTCCTTGTTACACTCAAATTTGGAAGCTACGAAAGTTCACAGCTCTAGTGGTTTGCCTAGAGAGGTTATAACTGCCACGACCAATTCTATATATGATGCAGGGCAATTTTGTAGTGTTGCTTTCCAAAAACTGCCACGACCAATTCTATATATGATGCAGGGCAATTTTGTAGTGTTGCTTTCCAAATGAAGACAAATTGGACTCGACATGTTGTTGGTGGGTTTCTGAGAATTAAAGCAAGGGTGCTTCAAACTCCCATTCTCTTACGGTCTTGGTCTGGTCAAGCCACGAAGGAGCAGATTCTGAAATCGGCTATGGCTTTCATCGAGAAGAATCGCCCTGATATTGTCTTACAATTTGATTGGTTGGATAAACATAGAAGAGATTCTAGTGACTTGTCCCTCCTGCACCTCGTTCGAATTGTGACATTGCTTGGTTTTCTTTATGGGTCATTGCTGCGACCTCCTGATACTTCTTACAATGTGTTCAACAACAGATTTCAAGTGACAGACTTAGGGCAACATGAGCTTGGGGACAAGCTCACTTTCAAAGGGGGGAGTATTGATAGGTACCTAAAGAGCAAGAACATGGGCAAAGTGAGATTTCACAAAGAAAGAAGGACAAATAAATTGATAGGTACCTAAAGAGCAAGAACATGGGCAAAGTGAGATTTCACAAAGAAAGAAGGACAAATAAGACATTATTTGATAGGTACCTAAAGAGCAAGAACATGGGCAAAGTGAGATTTCACAAAGAAAGAAGGACAAATAAGACATTATGCAGCAACAAAGACAAATCTAAGCCATTGGATGAAAGAAATAATCAATGGTGGGAGTGCAAAATAGGGTTTAAGCATCATGAAAGCCTCTGGCTATTTAAGGGAAGAAGAGAAGAAAGCGTTGGGCAGCTTTTGGGATATGGGATTTTTGGTAACTCTTAGGACTATCTTACGATAGGTGGGCAATGAGATTCCTTTAGGAAGCTCATTGATTTTATCTTTCTTTTCTTCTTGTTTATGAATAAATTGTTTCTCTAAACGTTATCTCCTTCAATATCAATCGGTATCTTTTGTTATTACGGTGTTTCTTGGCTTTTACAATCAGTTTCAGTAAGATTTCAAAGAGCAAGGAGCTAGGCTCTTATCAACTGGTGCGTTCGTGAGCAACGATCGAATCTAACGCAATGAATATTTTCGAAGTTCCAGTATTCACAGGTGTTGAAAGTGATTTGCAGCCATGGATCAAATGGATGGAGGATTATTTCACTAGAATGGTGATTTCATAGAAGCTCAGAAACTTGAAATGGCTGGGGGTTTTATTGCCGGTGATGTAGAAGCATGGGTTATGGACTCGGAGCCTTTTGACACTTGGGCATCGTTCAAGACAGGATTGTTATTATTTTTTGGCAACGTCAGTGTTTCAAAAAGACAACCAGCAACGACCATGACTCATCACGTTGAAGAAATCAAGCAAGTGCTTCCTGAGTTGAATCAGTCACCTCCAGGAAACATGGATTTAGTTCTTGTCGGTGAGGAAATCTTGGAGACAACACACAATGGAGAGGAAAAGCTTCTTTCAGTTGTGGTAAACTTCAATGAACAACATAGTGCACACCAACTGTTCAGGAAAATGCTAGGTCGAAGAAACTTGAGAAGGAAAAGGATCTTCTTCAAGCACATGATGCTAGGAGTGATGAGATTAAGCATTTTCCATCTCTGTTAGGCAAGTGCGAGAATGGGACGACCACACTAGAGGCAGAAGTTGTAAAATGGGAAAATAGTATTGATCCTTTGACAAGTGAGAAGAGAGATATTGCTGAGGAAGGATATCATTTGTTGAGGACATATGGTTTTGACAGTTCAAGGTTAGATAATGCCTCATCTGATCTGGAAAATGTGCTTAATATTACACATACACCATCGGAGATTTTAGAATCTAGTCAGTATGTTTTAAAGTCTGATTTGGAGGAAGACACAAGGACATTGGTGCTCCAACCCAAAATCAAGCATCAACAAAGAATTTCTTTAAGCAACGAACTAGAAATGAAGCTGAAAGCCGCAGACGATAATTTCTACGAGGAAGCTGATGTACTGTTTCGAGTTTTATCAAATATTTCTCGATGGGAACACACCTTGAATTCTATGGAGGAGCTTCATTTTGCAATTGACTGGGTCGAAGCAGCTGCTACTCCGAAGAACCTTGAGCCTGATGATGTCGCAAGACTAGGAAGAAGTCTGCAAAGCACTTACACCTGGGAGAGCATTGACCTTAAATCGAGTGCTGAAACATTGAATGGTGGTGTGGTTGCAATAACTTTTGCTAACCAGTTAAAGAAACAGTGTAGCATGAGAGAAAGCTGGGCTGTCACCACAAACCATGAGAGGAAGCTTGATGGAACTAAGAGAGAACATCAAGGAGAGACCAAGAGGAACTATAACAGCCTAAGAAAGGTTATACTTCTGAATATTTTTGCTCATAGCTTGATAAAGATGCTGGTTCTGAAAATAGGGGAATGACATCGTTCTCAGCCATACCTCCCTCTGCTATTTTGCTCCAACAAAATGTGATCTCTGAGTTTGATAGAGGGAAAATACCAATTTATCTTCGATTAACACGAGCAAAGGGTTGTGATGAGAGGAGACCTCAGCCATACCTCCCTCTGCTATTTTGCTCCAACAAAATGTGATCTCTGAGTTTGATAGAGGGAAAATACCAATTTATCTTCGATTAACACGAGCAAAGGGTTGTGATGAGAGGAGACATCCACACAAATTTCTGCCAGTCGAATGGTTTGTTGGTTATGTTTCAAGAGCTCAAGTTACATTCAACAACATTGGTCATCTTGTATGCATTGGTAAGGTGTGCATAAGCTATATAGATTTGAGTGTTCATTCCAACATGAAAGCTTCATCTTGTAAATGTGTTCTCCCTCATCACTAAAAGTGTCAGATGCCGCTGCTACACAATGTTGTCGCTGCCCATCAACCACCAGCTTATTTTATTCCAAAACCGAAGGCAATATCACAGCGGAATCAAGTGGATTCATGAAGAGAGGGACAATGTTTAGGGTGACCAATGATGATGTTAACATTCAAGCTGTCAATAGAGCAAAAGAAGAGAGTAAGAAAACTGTCATGTGGATTAGAAAAACTGAAGCCATTGATCAAGGTGAAGAGAATGGACACAGGGAGTTTCAAACATACAAGGACAAGATTTTTCATTAGGAAGCTAAAGAGAAACTCCAGCTGAAGATTTTTCATTAGGAAGCTAAAGAGAAACTCCAGCTGCTGCAAGAGGCAATCTCGATTTTCAAGAAGGACGAGAAAGAGCCAGTGTATAATCAAACGGGCTCAGCTGATGATGTTAATCTGTTAAACGATATGTTTGACATTTCAAAGGACTTATTCAATGCCATGTACAAGATCACCAAGAAAGATATTGAAAAGTTTGAAGCAATCTACAATGGTTCTGAAATAGAGAAGATTGACATACTAGAACACGATAAGAAGTACACAGCCAACATTGACAGATTGATTGTAGTGACATCACCAAACGCTTACAAGAAATGGGCACATAAAAATTCTGAAATGGAACCCCTCTTGAACCCCCAGATGAGACAAAAAGCACTACATGTTGTATATAAGGATATGTCTTCTGCAATGTTCCAGCAAAGCTATGAGAAAGAGAAATTTGACTTATGGTTCTCTACAACTGTCTCTAAGTATGATGGCACTGCTGCTATGAGCTTATGCGACTTGTAAGTTCTGTCACTGACGTCAATGCATACACGAGGCTAAACTCACAACAAATTGCGGTATCTGAGATGATTCATGCTTTACGTAATGAAAAGTGTAGCAAAACTTGGCGGTTCAAGTTCAAACACATCATAAAGCAAAAGGTTTTGAATGCATCATGGAGATTTCGGTTCACTGCACCATTTCCACATCTTAGAGTGGCCAAAGAGATGAGATTGGTTACGGATCATTGCCAAGACCTCCTCCTTGGTGTTAGAGGGCAATGAGTTTTGGAGACAAAACTCATTGATTTATCTTTTAATTTTCTTTTATGCTTTTCAAGTTCTTGTTATTTGAGTTTTGTTGCTCGATAAATACTCTGTTTACTACAATCAATATAAGTTTTTCTTCCATATTCTTTTGAGAGAAGAGAGTTTACAGTGAGAGTTTGGAAAGAAACAAGTTAAGGTGAACCTGGAACCCTATCAAAATATAAGTTTTTCTTCCATATTCTTTTGAGAGAAGAGAGTTTACAGTGAGAGTTTGGAAAGAAACAAGTTAAGGTGAACCTGGAACCCTATCAACTGGTGCGTCGTGACTGGTTCAGAACAATAACGCGATAAACATGGTCGTTCCGATTTTCACAGGTAATGAAGCTGGTGCGGATCTAAGATTTTGGATCAAATGGATGGAAAAATACTTTTCTGCAGAAGGTGATTTCACAGAAGACCATAAACTAGCTATGGCTTGGGGATTTATCTCTCACGATGCAGAAGCTTGGCTTGTTCAAGCTGAATCTTTTGATACATGGGAAACACTAAAGAAGGCTCTGTTGTGGCGGTTCAGTGATATTGATAAATTGATAAAAGTCTTCATTTTTGCTTAGGGGAACAGCCAAAATAGGAAGTAAATGCCCAGATCTATGTATGCGAAAAACAGTCTCTGCTAGGTGAAGGTGAAAACAAACCTTTACTCAATGATGACACTAAAGGGATAGGGTCTGAACAAGTTTCAGGGTGTAATCAATGGTTTGTGGACGAAGAACCTTTTGATACATGGTCATCATTGAAGACAGCGATGTTATCGGTTTTTGGAAAAGTCAAACTTTCGACAGCGATGTTATCGGTTTTTGGAAAAGTCAAACTTTCAGAGGAAAAACCAGAAACCACAATAACTCACAATGAAGAAATCAAGCAAAGGGTTCATGAGTTGAACCAGCCACGCTTAGGAGATAGTGATTTAATTCTGATCCCTGAGGAGATATCGAGGAAAACACATGTTGGAGAGGTAACGTCTTTTTCATTTCAGTCTGATGCGGCAAAATTTAATGAATTTCATACTGCACACAAACTGTTCGAGAAAATGCCTTCTCGAGAAAACAAGCAGCAACGTAGGAAAGTGCCACTTGATGTATTGAAACAAAGAAGGCAAGTTTTTGCTTGGTTTAAGAAGATCAAAGTTAAGTTTAAAAGGAAGTTACAAAAACATGGAAGACCTAAGAGAAAGATGAGATTGTTGGTTGTGACTTATAGTAAGTGTAAGCTTCAATGGTTGAAAATGGAGCAAATAAAGGATTGTTTGCCATGGAAGAAAGCAACTAGTTGTGAACATGCTAGTTACCCAATGGAAAAAGACATAGCTAAGGACGTCAACTTGATGTTTGAGATGAAAGAGGCTCACTTGGGTGATTTTACGGAGGTTAACAATACTCAATTAGCTTGTTACGGGGCAGCAGAATTTGGGTTGGATGGCACAAACACTTGTGAGACTTGGGATTCCATGAAACAAGGTCTAGTGCTGAGTTTCAGAGAGGTTAATGTTGAGGCTCATTTAACGATGAAATTACAACTGGGTTTACAGAGTGAAGAACAACCATATCCCCGTTTAATAACATATACTCCCAGGATTCAAAAACAAGAGCCGATTCAAAGTGATGTTGGGGTTTCAACACCAGACGTGATTCATTTTAAACAACTAGACCTAGAGATGCTAGAAGAAAAACCGAAGCAGAAGTTTCCAAGGACTGAAGTAGTGACGTTCATGATTGATAAATATGAGACGAAAATGAAACAATGGCAAATTGATAAAATATTTAGATCAGTGGGAAGTATAGAAGTCAACGTCACATTGCTCCACATCATCACAAAGGTGGAGAAATGCCATGAGGCAAGAAAATGTATTGTTGATACAGCTGTCAAGCTAATCTTACACAACAGCCAAGTGTTTACACAATGGTCAAATAAGAAAAAGAAGAGGCCGAGAGAGAGCGAGAAACGTCTTTTTGAATTTTGACATCCATGCCAAGCGATTTGAAGATAGCTTTCTAACAGATATTATTCAGCAACACAGGGCTACATTGTTTGGGTCTCCATCTTCTACTCTACTAGATGCATTCTATGTTTTCAGAGTTAATGGAATTCTAATAGGTGAAATTGATGAAGCTGTTCCTCCGGATATAGTTTTCCAGCTTCAAGCTTGTGTCAACGATGCAAACCCAATACTTGGTTTCTACTATTTAGTCGAAACCTTGATGCTTGTTAATGAGCAACTCTCTAGAACGGTTACACACTTTCGAGATGTTGCAGCCACTTTTTGTTCCATCATGGTTATTAGCCAAAGTGATAGCAAAATGAGCTCCATAGCTAACAATTTAGAAACAAGCAGCTTTGTT
>CM071716.1:53509809-53522044 GCA_036630335.1 Physaria fendleri | reverse complement strand
GCCTGTCCAGCCTGGACGTAGACAGTCTCGGTGCACTGGAGTGGCTCTGAGTGTGGCCACGGGACTTCTTGGAGCTTGTTTTCCTGGAACTGGGGCTAGAATCGTTGCTTTAATTGGAGGACCATGTACTGAGGGGCCAGGCACGGTAACTTCATCTGTTTATTCCCCTTCTTTTTAGAGTTGCTTGTACAATTTACGTATGGAAATCAGGAAACTTTGACTTCTTAGCTATGGAATAGTTTAATCCTGGTGTAATTTTCATCAAAGTGTTTAGGAGAAGACTACACTCAAAATTATCCTTCTTAATTATTTGGCCTCTAATACAAGGTTCTTTGATTGAGTTAAAACTTCCTTTGGCTTCTGCAGATTGTGTCAAAGGATCTATCAGAACCTTTGCGTTCACATAAAGATCTCGATAAAGATGCGGCTCCGTTCTATAAGAAAGCGGAGAAATTTTATGATGGTCTTGCAAACCAATTGGTTAACCAAGGACATCAAACCAATTGGTTAACCAAGGACATGTACTGGACCTTTTTGCATCCGCACTTGATCAGGTATTTATTTTCCTTGAGTGTTATGTTCATGTTAAGGTAATATCTTATTGAGAAAATCTGGTGAAAAACATTTCCTCCCAATTGCCAGTTTGCAATAAACTTTCTAGCTTGGAGAAGAATATTATTTTGATTAACTTCCTTGCTTTGTGCTGTAACTTTACTCAGAGACATTGAATTCTGTTCAGATCGACTTTAAGTTATCTAATTATATTTTTTGTCCTGTATATGTCAGGTTGGTGTTGCTGAAATGAAAGCTACGGTGGAAAGAACTGGAGGACTTGTTGTTTTATCAGAAAGTTTCGGCCATTCTGTATTCAAGGACTCCTTTAAGCGAGTATTTGAAGATGGTGAACAGTCTCTCGGCCTTTGTTTCAAGTGAGCTGTTTTCTTCAGGCTGATGTTCTTCTTGCTATTTCATTTGTGCATGCATGCTAATTAAATTTTCCAGAATGTAATTATGCCGCTTATGTTGCATTCTCACTCGTTTTCAAACTACCATTTCAGTGGTACACTTGATATATACTGTTCAAAGGACATTAAAATCCAAGGTATTATTGGACCTTGTGCTTCGTTGCAAAAGGTTGAAGCTACTCAACTCAGAAGTTTAAGTTTATCTTTTTACCTTTAAGGGATGGTAGATAGCTTAACAGTTATGCTTTTTGGGAACAATTACAGAAAGGCCCTAGCGTTGCTGATACAGTTATTGGAGAGGGAAATACGACAGCATGGAAGATGTGTGGCCTCGACAAAAGTACTTGTTTAACAGTCTTCTTTGATCTTTCTTCTAGTGATCATGTGGCCTCGACAAAAGTACTTGTTTAACAGTCTTCTTTGATCTTTCTTCTAGTGATCAATCAAGTAATCCTGGTGGTGCAAATAACCAGCTATATTTACAGTTTATGACAAGGTATGCTCTTCATGCAATTCTGGGTTTGCACATGTTCATCCGAAGAATAGAATTTTGATCTTAAATGTATGGTTGCAGCTACCAAAATCCCAAAGGTAAAACATTACAGCGAGTGACAACTGTTTGCAGACAATGGGTAGATACTGCTCTTAGCACAGAGGTTAGTATTTTCCACACTAGTTTCTGGAATCTTGCATTCTGCTCATCAGTATGGGTGTCTAAAATCACTATTGGATGTGTTTTCTTACCCCAAGAATGGCCAAATACGTCCTGGTCCATTGCCTTTGCATTTCTTGTCTTTGATTCTTTGGCCTTCAAGAAGTACTTGGTCTGTTTAGCTTTTCATATGTTCTAGTCTTCCTGAAAGACATTGCTGAATGGGTGTGGACAGTTAACCTGTTTTAGAACAACTTAGCCCATCATTTTCTTGTTTCTTAACACTAGTGCTTCAGTTACAACATAAAACAGTTTTTTAAGTCATTGTCAAATTTGTTTTAGATTTCTAGAGTATGAAACACACATTTCCATATGTTTTCCTTCCCCGCGATTAGTTATGGTGAAATTTGCTCTTGCATACTTGTAGTCCACATTCTCTTCTTTTCTTGCATTTCATTTCTTGTATACTCTATAACCTGCATGTTTTCTTCTTTGTACTTGGACATCGGTGCTAATGAGGTGTTTTGTGATTTCAGGAATTGGTGCAAGGTTTTGATCAAGAAACTGCCGCTGTGGTTGTGGGGCCAGATTAGCTTCCTTGAAAATGGAAACAGAGGTATATATAATATTGAGGCACTTTCAAACTTTGGAACTCCCTTCACAATTGTTTAACTCAGACTTTGTCTTTGGTTACCAAACTTATTAATTACCCTCAACTATGTTTTTATCAGGAGGGGTTTGATGCTACACGGTGGCTGGACCGAAACCTTATTCGTCTTTGTTCTAAATTTGGTGATTACCGGAAGGATGATCCTGCTTCATTTACTCTAAATCCAAACTTATCACTATTCCCTCAGTTTACATTTAATCTCAGACGTTCACAGTTTGTGCAGGTAAGTGACACATATGAGAAATTGCAATAGATTTCATGATTTGTCTGACCATCTTTAATTTTCCTTATGGTGATATTATTAGGTGTTCAACAATAGTCCAGACGAAACTGCCTACCACCGGATGCTATTGAACCGGGAAAATATCTCAAACGCAGCTGTTATGATTCAACCATCTCTAACAACATATTCAATGAACTCACTACCTCAACCTGCATTGTTGGATGTTGCTTCCATCGCTGCAGACCGTATCCTTCTCTTAGATTCTTACTTTAGTGTTGTCATTTTCCACGGAATGACCATTGCACAGTGGCGTAACATGGGCTATCAAAATCAGCGTGAATACGAGGTAATGGTCATTTTCCACGGAATGACCATTGCACAGTGGCGTAACATGGGCTATCAAAATCAGCGTGAATACGAGGTAATGACTATGAAAATTGCAACTGGCTACAGACTTTCTCGAATTTTACATTTAATCTCTTTATTTGTTTAAGGCATTTGCACAACTATTGGAAGCTCCTCAAGAAGATGCTCAGATGATCATTCGTGAGCGTTTCCCTGTACCGAGATTAGTTGTATGTGATCAACATGGCTCCCAGGTTAGTCTATTAATCTTTCATTTTCAGAATCATTAGTGTTTGCTAGTGTTGTTATTGACATCAAGTGATAATGAAAATAGGCGAGGTTTTTGCTAGCGAAACTAAATCCATCGGCGACATACAACAGTCCAAGCGAAATGAATGAAGGTTCTGATATAATCTTCACTGATGATGTTAGTCTTCAAGTCTTCTTCCAACATCTCCAGAAACTAGCTGTTCAATCTTGAGAACACACAGGTCTCTATGTCTCAGGAGACTAAATAAAGAAGATGCACCATAATGCCAGTGTCTCTTTTGTTTTTCCTTCACACAGAACAAAGACTTTAAGCTTATGTTTCTATGTTATCACATTTATTCAACAAAATTTTGTAGTTTCATTAGCTTTTCTCCTATCTTAAGTTTGTATCCAAAGATATTATTTGATGTAATGGTTTAGCTTTATTTGGAGACTGTTGTTTAAAATATTACAATGGGGCTTAGTCTATGTGATGTATCACAATCTTATGAAAAGCATAAAACAAATGATTTGTGTATAGTGTAAGAACAAGACTTATTGTAATCACTCAAATGATGGAAGTAAGCATTCATCAACCATCTCTACTAAGTTTGGATTCTCTAATGCAGCTGCTACACGCTCTTTATCGTTTAGTTGCTTGTTCACTGCATTTTTTAGACCAAAACTTGTATCAATGCTTCAAAGAAAACAATGGTTCTATTCGAGGTAATGACATACCTGCAGCCTCGGTTGCATGAGTACCCGGTGCTACCCTTATATCAATCTGAAAAATGACGTGTTTGAGGAACATTAACATTTTCGTCGTGTATGGTTTAGAAGCAGTCAAACTAACATATTGTAGATCCTCAAGGTACGTTCTCTAATGTTCAGAACAGCTCTTAAGAATGAAACACAAAAGAAAGTTCTCTGCCTCACATAATATCGTTTTCGCCAAACGTTTCTTACTTAAATTATGTACAAATCACTCTCAGTAATACATAAGCCAGAAAATGTGGTTCTAAGAATCTAGGATCTTCTTGACAATGCTGAAAATACGGAGGAAAAGGGAATGAAGAAAACAATAAATAAAAAGCTTGTACCTTGTATCGAGAAGGAAGGCTACGCAGAAGTTTCACACGGACACAAAGACCGATTATCGTTGCCATGCTACAATGTTCAACAGTAGGAGTGAACGTAACCCTGAAAAAGAATAGCATAGCTCAGCAGATTAGCGCCTCCAAGGGAAACTAAAATCTATACAAACAGTTTGATTCCAAGTAGAGATAATTAAAAAAGGTTTGATCTCAACTTTACCTAACATAACTCTTTTCATCATCTACTTCAATTGAGTCTTCAGTAACTACTTTGAGTTCTTCCAGAGAATAAGGATGTTCTGGATCTTTAATATCTCTTATATGATTTGTAGATTGTTAAGGAAAAACAGATATGAACCAATATCCTTCTACATCAACTAACACATAGATGATATGAACCAATATCCTTCTACATCAACTAACACATAGATTTATCCAACTTACTGAAATGATATCACGCATACTTCCGATATATTTAGCATACTAGAACAAAAGAATCATGGCTTCTCACATCATAAAGAACCATGCTTTAAACTAAGAGGCATATCAAGAGTCAAGACATTAACTCAGATCTCAATAGTGGGTAATAGTAAGCTGATTATTGTATCCTAAAAAGCAGACATACACAACAATTTTACAACAAGATGTCTGAAAACAAACCATTTTTAAGCTAGTAATGATCTGGTTCTGTAATACTACTAAGAACAAGTAAATCAAGTGCAAAGGGATAGAAGAAAACAAGGATACCAAAAAATCTCAAACTGATCAATCGGTCCAGGTGAAAGCAACTAACATATCGATTCGACTTACTGAATGGATATCACACATACTTATTCAGGAAAGCAACTAACATATCGATTCGACTTACTGAATGGATATCACACATACTTATTCAGCATACTAGAACAAAGGAATCATGACTTCTAAAACCATAAAGAAGCAGGCTTCAAACTAAGAGACATATCAAGACATTAACTAGTGCCAAATTCAGATATCAATAGTGGATAATAGTAAGCTAATTACTGTATCCTAAAAGCAAACACACACAACGATTACACAACAAGATGTGTGAAACAAACGTTTGTAATAATCTACTAAGAACACTAAGATACAAAAAGGATATCAAAAATCTCAAGTTGATCAATTGGTTCTGAAGAAAGCTCATCAATTTTGCTTGAATCAGACCTCAAACGTCTCTCTTTTTTCTGGTAAACAATTGGGTTTTTTCTGGTAAACAATTGGGTTCTCGTTAATTAACTCAGAAACCATTTTTTTTACCTACCAAACAAAAATTCATCAATTTAGTACATAGAATCATCCAAAAAAACCAAAACTTTTCAATTGGGAATTCAAAAAGAAACCTTAATATGACAAAACACACAGAACAAAGAATCCTAAATTAGCAAACAACAGAGGTATATAAGAAAAATAGCTTACGAGCACAATAAAGATTCAGGAATAGCTCTTCTGTAACCTCGCCGTGAGCTCCTATATTTATTTGTTAGTTTGAAATATAGTCAATATTATTTTATTATTGATTGAATAAAGTCTACTTAAAAATACAGAACAATATTTTGTATAATTTTTTATTTTATTTTTGAAGAAATTAATATGAACGCTATTGTAATGTAACATGTATTTCTATTACAAAAAAATTTTTTATTTTATTTTTGAAGAAATTAATATGAACGCTATTGTAATGTAACATGTATTTCTATTACAAAAACATAGTTTCCTAATTAAGCTATTTTACCATTTATTATGATTTTGTTCTTATTGTAAAGTCTCTTTCACCAAATTGGTGTTTATTTATGTCACTTTTTACTTTTTTTCTTTAATATGTATTGTAAAATCACATGACCAAGTTCCAAGATGTATTTCTTGTAATTTTCTAATTTGTTAGTTAAGTTTTAAATGTAATATATTGATTAAAGTGTTAGTGTTATTAGACTAATTACAATTTAAAATTGTTTAAATGTTTTGAATATGAGTTATTTATTAGCTTAAAGAATTTTGTTTTTAACTGTAGATAAAATTGATAATGTGTTGTTAAATATTTAAGTGTTAAATATATAAATTGTAAAAAGTATGTGTTGTTAAATATTTAAGTGTTAAATATATAAATTGTAAAAAGTTGAATATTCTGAAATTAAATGTCAACAATGTACTTGATTGGTTCACATTTACTTTCAAAATTTTAATATTTTTATTTGATTTTATAGTTATTGATATCTTTTTAAAAAAAAATATTTGCAATTGAATGGTCAAAATAGTACTTGATTAGTATTTCAGAATATAATATCTTGACAGAACTTATAAAGTGTTGAATATGAATTAAATTTCATATAGAATTCATTTATTAGTAGAAAAAATTGGTGTTAAATAAAGTAAATAAAAAAATGATGTAAAGTTAAAAAAAAATATATATATTAGGTGCTGAATATATAAAAAATGAATTTCAAATTTTCAATCGAGTATATCACTGAAACTTAGTTTCAATATATATTATGTTTTGATTATTTTTTTTACTGACATTTAAATTTAAAATATATTTATTTTGATAAAATTATTAGTTTCAAAACATTAATTGAGTATATTCCTGACATGTAACTTTTTCTATAAATCGACTTTTTTTTTCTAATTCTTTACAAAAGAGTTGATTTTGATAAAACTAATTTCTTTTCAATTTCGAAATAAAAAATAAAATTAAAAAAATCACATTAATTACAATAAATTTTTGTGGTTTTAATAAGACTTTATTTGTGTAAGGTTACGTGACGATTTAGATTCCTCTCAAAAACTGTAAAATAACATAAAAATGGAAAAAATATTGGTCAAAAAGTGAATTCATAAAATTAAATTATCTGAGCTCATTTATTTACATAAACGTAAGAAAAAAAAAAAACAGAGTTCAGAAAAAAAAGAGTACGTTTTTGGGTCAGAGCTATGGCGGTATGAGGTATTCTCAAAATAGTATGCTTTAGCTTACCCATCACGCCTTCTTCATGCTCCTTTCTCTTTCTTCTCATCTTCATCTTCTCCTTCCTCTGTAACTCTCTCAAAAAAAGCTTCCTCTTTTACAGTCAAAGGTTCGTTTTTTTTTCTCTCTGTTAAGGTTTTTACAGTCTCTGTTTCTAAAGTGAAGGTTTTTTTTTCTGCAGATCTTTGTTTTAAGATGGAGGGCTTAATGGAGGGGATAGGTAATAGAGTTAAGTCACGAAGTAAAGCTCGTCTTTTTGAGGTTAACAAAAGGAAAAAAATGGAGACTTTATTGAAAACTCCTGTGAAGAAACGAAGAAGAAGAAGACATAGGAATGTAAGAGAAGAAGATTATGATACTGATGTTGAAGATGTTACACCTCTCTTTAACAACACAGGAGGTTTTACTTCAGATTTGGGTGCAGAGAAGCAATGTTCGTTGAAAGAAGGGTCTTTTAGGGTTACAGATTTGGGTGCAGAGAAGGAATCAGGACCTAGCTCCTCTAGGTTAAGAGATGGTTCAGAAGAGAACAAGTCTTGTATAGCTCCTCTAGGTTAAGAGATGGTTCAGAAGAGAACAAGTCTTGTAAGGTTACAGATTTGGGTGCAGAGAAGGAATCTGTTCCGGGAGGTTTGAGAGATTGGTGCGAAGCGGAAAGTTCATGTCTGAAAGAGAAACAAGTTCCTAGTTCTGAACAGAATATGAAGGAGAAAAGTTCAGATTTTGTTCCTGATGTGATTGAGATTCTGTCAGATTCTGAAACCGAAGTTAAAGGTTCAGCTAAGAAGAAGCTTTTTAGTGGAAGAAGTGTAGAATCTAGTGATGAAGAAGATGGCACAAGTGAATTTGAAGCAGAAGAAGAAGAAATGAGAGATTGGTGCGAAGCGGAAAGTTCATGTCTGAAAGAGAAACAAGTTCCTAGTTCTGAACAGAATATGAAGGAGAAAAGTTCAGATTTTGTTCCTGATGTGATTGAGATTCTGTCAGATTCTGAAACCGAAGTTAAAGGTTCAGCTAAGAAGAAGCTTTTTAGTGGAAGAAGTGTAGAATCTAGTGATGAAGAAGATGGCACAAGTGAATTTGAAGCAGAAGAAGAAGAAACTAAAGATAGTGAAGATGATGTAATGGTGGATTCTTTATCTACTGATGATTCATGTTCTTTATCACTAATGTCATTATCTTCGTCTTCGTCTTCTAGTGATGATGAATTCACCTCAAAGGAGGTAGTTGCAGATACAAACTGTGATGATTTGTCTTCTAGTGATGATGAATTCACCTCAAAGGAGGTAGTTGCAGATACAAACTGTGATGATTTGAGGAAGGCCAAAGTCTCTAAAGTCGAAAAGCCTAAGAAGCCTGTGGGGAGGCCTAAGAAGCCTGTGAGAAGGCCTAAGAAGTCTGGTCCTTGTTTAACCAAGCCTAGAAAAGTGGAGGCCAAGAAGATTCAGAAACCAAACATTCCAGAGGTAGAAGAAGAAGAAGAAGAACAAAAGGAAGCTGAAACAGTAACAAAGCAGCCAAGTAATGTGGTGATTACATGTGTTCACTGTGGCAAAGAGAACACAGGTGTCCCTGAATCTCTTAGCTCTGGATGTGGTGATTACATGTGTTCACTGTGGCAAAGAGAACACAGGTGTCCCTGAATCTCTTAGCTCTGGTATAAGACCACAGGGATTAAGAGATGATGACATTGAAGATATGAACAACGTTGCTTCTACATCTGTGTCAAAGTTTGATGATTTTGTATCCATCAATGCTGGGAAGTCACCTGAATTGGAGGATTCTGAGACAGGAAAAGAAGTGCCTGAAATGATATCAAGACCTGAAATGCAGAGTTCAGAGAAAGTAAGAGAAGTACAAGCATCTGTAATAAGGACATCAAGACATGAAGTCCAGAGTTCAGAGAAAGTAAGAGAAGTACAAGCACCTGTAATAAGGACATCAAGACAAGAAGTTCAGAGTTCAGAGAAAGTAAGAGAAGTACAAGCCCCTGTAATAAGGACATCAAGACAAGAGGTTCAGAGTTCAGAGAAAGCAAAACAGGACCAAACTAACCTGAACATACCTGAAGTTGCAGAGGAATTATACATGTCTGATGTGGATAATGAACAAATTGATGATGAGTCTGATTCTTCTCTTAGTTCTGAAGATGAATCTGGTTATGAATCAGAGATGGTCAAGGATAATAACAACTCGGATTGGAAAATGATTGATGGAAACAGTAAAGAAGTCAATAACAACATTCTTTCAAACGTAAGTTGTTGTTTTCTTCTAATGTTATCTCATTATTGTTTAGAACAAGGTCTAATGTTGTTTTCTTCTAATGTTATCTCATTATTGTTTAGAACAAGGTCTAACATGAAATGTTTTGCAGGTTGCTGAAGAAATGGTAATTGATGAAAGTGATGCAGAACGTTGTAGAAGAGGAGATCATGAACTGGAGCTTAATCTTGAGATTGGTATGCGGTGTATACATTGTGGTATTGTGGAGACTGAGATAAGAGATATGGATACTACTCCATGGGTAAGAATTTGGAAGCTTCACATTTTTTTGTAAGTGAAACGTTTAATGGGTAACATTAGTGTGTGTTTCTTTATGCAGGCGGAGACACCCTTTAGAGGAAGGAGAAAGAGTGATAGATATGATGAAGAAGATAACAGTAGCTTTGTTGGGAATTTTGGGTTTGAAGAGTTTAACAAGAACATATCAAATGAAGGATGTGCTTCTTCTGCAGGAACTGTTTGGGAAAAGATTCCAGGGGTTAAATCTCAGATGTATCCTCACCAACAAGAAGGTTTTGAGTTCATTTGGAAGAACTTAGCTGGTACTATAATGTTAAAGAAGCTGAAGGACTATGAGAACAGTGATGAAACTGGAGGATGCATCATGTCACACGCTCCCGGGACAGGAAAAACTCGTCTCACCATCATGTTCCTTCAAGCTTACCTTGAATGCTTCCCAAATTGCAAACCTGTGATCATAGCACCTGCAAGTTTGCTTCTTACTTGGGCTGAAGAGTTTAGGAAATGGAACATAACACACGCTCCCGGGACAGGAAAAACTCGTCTCACCATCATGTTCCTTCAAGCTTACCTTGAATGCTTCCCAAATTGCAAACCTGTGATCATAGCACCTGCAAGTTTGCTTCTTACTTGGGCTGAAGAGTTTAGGAAATGGAACATAACCAAATGTGGTGATTACATGTGTTCACTGTGGCAAAGAGAACACAGGTGTCCCTGAATCTCTTAGCTCTGGGATAAGACCACAGGGATTAAGAGATGATGACATTGAAGATATGAACAACGTTGCTTCTACATCTGTGTCAAAGTTTGATGATTTTGTATCCATCAATGCTGGGAAGTCACCTGAATTGGAGGATTCTGAGACAGGAAAAGAAGTGCCTGAAATGATATCAAGACCTGAAATGCAGAGTTCAGAGAAAGTAAGAGAAGTACAAGAAGTGCCTGAAATGATATCAAGACCTGAAATGCAGAGTTCAGAGAAAGTAAGAGAAGTACTAGCATCTGTAAAGACATCAAGACATGAAGTGCAGAGTTCAGAGAAAGTAAGAGTAGTACAAGCATCTGTAAAGACATCAAGACATGAAGTCCAGAGTTCAGAGAAAGTAACAGTAGTACAAGCATCTGTAAAGACAGCAAGACAAGAAGTTCAGAGTTCAGAGAAAGCAAAACAGGACCAAACTAACCTGAACATACCTGAAGTTGCAGAGGAATTAAACATGTCTGATGTGGATAATGAACAAATTGATGATGAGTCTGATTCTTCTCTTAGTTCTGAAGATGAATCTGGTTATGAATCAGAGACGGTCAAGGATAATAACAACTCGGATTGGAAAATGATTGATGGAAACAGTAAAGAAGTCAATAACAACATTCTTTCAAACGTAAGTTGTTGTTTTCTTCTAATGTTATCTCATTATTGTTTAGAACAAGGTCTAAAATGAAATGTTTTGCAGCTTGCTGAAGAAATGGTAATTGATGAAAGTGATGCAGAACGTTGTAGAAGAGGAGATCATGAACTGGAGCTTAATCTTGAGATTGGTATGCGGTGTATACATTGTGGTATTGTGGAGACTGAGATAAGAGACATGGATACTGCTGAGTGGGTAAGAATTTAGAAGCTTCAGATCTTTTTCTCAAGTGAAACGTTTTGATGGTAACACTAGTGTTTGTTTCTTTATGCAGGCGGAGACACCCTTTAGAGGAAGGAGAAAGAGTGATAGATATGATGAAGAAGATAAAAGTAGCTTTGTCGGGAATTTCGGGTTTGAAGAGTTTAACAAGAACATATCAAGTGAAGGATGTGCTTCTTCTGCAGGAACTGTTTGGGAAAAGATTCCAGGGGTTAAATCTCAGATGTATCCTCACCAACAAGAAGGTTTTGAGTTCATTTGGAAGAACTTAGCTGGTACTATAATGTTAAAGAAGCTGAAGGACTATGAGAACAGTGATGAAACTGGAGGATGCATCATGTCACACGCTCCCGGGACAGGAAAAACTCGTCTCACCATCATGTTCCTTCAAGCTTACCTTGAATGCTTTCCAAATTGCAAACCAGTGATCATAGCACCTGCAAGTTTGCTTCTTACTTGGGCTGAAGAGTTTAGGAAATGGAACATAACCAGAAGCACACACGCCTCGGAATCAAAGAAGCTGTATATGGAAAACACTGTCCAAAGTGGAGACACAGAAACGGATCTTACTGTCTGGAACGCCATTTCAGAACAACTTTGAGGAGTTGGGCAATGTGTTGGGACTTGCTAGACCAAAGTATTCAGAGAGGCTCACATCTACACTCAATAAAAATGGGATGACTAAAGCAAGAAGAGGAAAAGGAGCTTTAGGAGATGAGATTAACCAACGCGGGATCGAAGAGCTCAAGACTGTCATGTTTCCTTTTGTGCATGTTCATAAAGGAAGCATTCTTCAAAAGAGTCTCCCTGGTTTGAGAGAGTGTGTTGTGGTGTTAAACCCACCTGAGTTGCAGAAGAAAGTCTTGGAATCCATTGAAGTCACTTACAACAGTAAAACCATAA
>CM071716.1:53453235-53470362 GCA_036630335.1 Physaria fendleri | reverse complement strand
GAGAAGACGAAATCGAGAGGAAAAATGAAGCGCTTCGTTTTTTTTTCTAGGTGAAAATGACGAAAAAAAAGAGACGATTCGATTTTTTGTTACTGAAAACTGATGGAAAAAATGACGTGGCGTCCTACGTGTCGTCCTATGTGGACACTTTAGATGGAGAGAAAAACCCAAGTTTATAGAATAAGATATATATAATATGAAATAACTAATTAATTGGTGGAAATAAGTCTTTTAGTTATGCTTGATTAAAGGGAATTATAGAAGATTTTTTTTATAATATATAAATATTGAAACCAGAACCCTAAAATGAATATATTTTTGTTCAGATAGTACATATACACACAGTAGTTTACTATATATATAAAAGTATATCACATTTGTTATTGTGGTATAAAAATTATTTGTACATGGCTTTCTCAGCTTTTGGCAGTGTGAAAGCTTTGGATAAATGTAACGTGTTCTTGTAGAAGATCGATCACAAAGTCACTATGAATCGGCACCTTGGATCATGGCACTACTCACTTCGTGTCATAATTGATCGGACCAAACAGTGTTCGTTAAATTTGCCTCATTTAGAAGCCTAAAACCGCCAGAAAAAAAAATCAAGTTTTAAGCAAAAGATAAATGCATGTATATACAACGAACAGTATATGGTGTTCAATTACCATGGTCCATATAGATGTGTTCCTTAATTCAACACCTGCCATTGAAATCCTCAGCTTTCATAAATAAAAATAATTAATTCTAAAAAATGACATACTAATGATTGGTTTCACAAATCATCTCTAATCCTTTCTCAGCCAATTATGATCAATCTCCCACGTGGGCCTTCTGGCCCCCACTACAAGAAAAAGAGTGGATAACATTAGTTTTTTTTTGTTAAAAAATCAAATAATTCTAATTACTATCACTTTATGATAAGTGATATTATTTAAATAATTTAACATCAGTTTTAATAAATGATGTTATATGTACATGATTTACATCGGCGTCGGATGGAGTCAGTTGCAACTGTCACCACTTCTAAAGAAACTAACTGTGAGTTGTGGCATCATCGATTGGGTCATCCATCTATGAAGATTGTTGGTTCTCTTAAGGATTTGTCGTTTTCTGATTTTTCTGAATATTCGAATAAGGCGTGTGATGTTTGTCTTCACGCTAAACAAACATGATCTACTTTTCTAATAAGTTCTAATAAAACTTTGCGAATTTTTGAGTTAATTCACTGTGATCTTTGGGGTCCTTATCGAATAGCGTCTCATTCCGGTGATATATATTTTTTAACGATTGTTGATGATTTCTCGCGAAGTGTTTGGCTTTATCTTCTATCTGACAAGATGGAAGCACCACGATTTTTAATTGATTTTGTGGCCATGGTAGATCGTCAATTCTCTACTTATGTGAAAACGATACGAAGTAACAATGGCTCGGAATTCATTAGTCTTCGTTCTTATTTTCACACTCATGGGATTCAACATGAGACTTCATGTGTTGGTACATTACAACAGAACGGTCGAGCTGAGCCCAATCATCGTCATATCCTCAACATTGCTAGAGGTTTACGATTTCAAGCCAATTTGCCCATTCAATTTTGGGGTGAATGTATCTTGACTGCAGGCTATCTTATCAATCGTCTTCCTAGCGCTATTACTGGAAACAAGTCTCCATTTGAAATTCTTTATGGCAAGACACCATACTATGCTCATCTTCGCGTCTTTGGAAATTACTGGAAACAAGTCTCCATTTGAAATTCTTTATGGCAAGACACCATACTATGCTCATCTTCGCGTCTTTGGAAGCTTATGTTATTCTCACAATCAAGGGCATAAAGGTGATAAACTTGCACCACGAAGTCGGAAATGTGTGTTTGTAGGTTACCTTATGCCAAAAAGGGTAGAGGCTTTTATGATCTTGAACAAAGAAAATTCTTTGTCTCTAGAGATGGTTTTTTTAAGACACAATTTCCATTTATGTCAACAGATGAAGTTCTGCCTTCAGATAACGATGTTTGGGGATTCTAAATTTCATATTTTAGGATACCTTAATGGGCCAGCTTTAATTAATTCTAATTCAGGTCCATTAACCAACATTGCTTCTTCTTCACAATCCATACCTACGATTGTTCTTGTGCCAAGTGAAGAAGTAATTTCGACCTCATCTACTAATTCACCGCCACAAGCTGATCCGTCGGTCATCTCTGATCCTCCGACTCCGACCAATTTAACACCAGAAATTGTGCCTCCAGTTACTCCTCCAGTGGTTCCTCCGGTTCCTGAAATACGCCGCAGTTCTTGATCACGGAATCCGTCGATTCTGCTTCGTGACTTTGTGGTTAATACCACACGAGTGCCTCCTCGAGAAAGTTGTGGTTCAATGTCTACTTATCCACTTGATCAATTTTTAAGTTGCTCCCGATTTTCTCCGACTCAATCTACGTTTTTAGCATCTATTTCTGATAATGCTGAGCCATGTCATTTTAAAGATGTTGTTGTGAATGGTAAATGGCGTCAGGCCATGGGTGAGGAAGTTGATGCCCTTGAACAAAATAGTACGTGGTCCATGGTTAAGTTGCCACCAAATAAACAAGCCATTGGTAGTATGTGGGTTTACAAACTTAATTACAATTCTGATGGTACTGTTGAACGATACAAGGCGAGGTTAATTGCTTTTGGGAATAAACAAATTGAAGCTGAGGATTATGGCAAAACTTTTGCACTGGTTGCGAAGATGAACTATCGTATATCGTATATTTGGTTTTCATATTCATACAAAAATATTTTCGATCTGTGAATTCTTTCAGTATTAGTTATTAGTTATACTAAACATAGAGAAAAAACTATTCAATCCATTTCCAAAAACAAAGAAAACCCCTCGACTTCTACCGAATTTGCAAATTTACCATTCGATTAATGAAAATGCAAATTAACCCTCCACTTCAAAGTTAAACATCAATTTAACCACTGAAACACTATCTATTTATGAATCGAGTGAACGTGTGAATAAGAGAGGCTCCGACTCCGACCAATTTTACACCATAAGTTGTGCCTCCAGTTACTCCTCCAGTGGCTCCTCCGGTTCCTGAAATACGCCGCAGTTCTTGATCACGAAATCCGTCGATTCTGCTTCGTGACTTTGTGGTTAATACCACACGAGTGCCTCCTCGAGAAAGCTGTGGTTCAATGTCTACTTATCCACTTGGTCAATTTTTAAGTTGCTCCCGATTTTCTCTAACTCAATCTGCGTTTGGCGACAAGTATCTCAACACCGGAGAAGAGGCTGATCCACCTTACTTCAGAGGCTGATCCCACAGGCTGATCCCACAGTGAAGGCCGTGAAGCCAAAACCACGAAAGACGGACCGAAGAAATAATCGTTGTCAAAGAGTCGAAACTCTAGCCGACAAAGCAACCGGAGAAACAAAACCACTGCAAGATTACCGTAGATAGACTAGGGAGAGCCGACCCTCTAGAGCACGAAAGACGGATCGAAGAAATAATCGTTGTCAAAGGGTCGAAACTCTAGCCGAAAAAGCAACTGGAGAAACAAAACCACTGCAAGATTACCGTAGATAGACTAGGGAGAGCCGACCCTCTAGAGAAGTAGTGTGAGGCGTCCCCGATTGTTACCCAAAAAAATCAACCTTTTTGTGAGCCATAATTTTTTCCCATGAGCTACAATGGCGTCGAAATACACTTCAAAAGGGTCAAGTCAAATACGAAAAATTTCTAGACCTCACGGCTTAACACGCGTACGCAACCAGAAGAAAAAGAAAAGATTAATCGGATTCTCCTGGTGTCATCAACGAAATATAATATTTTTTTTGTCTTAAAAAAGGAAAGAAAAAGGTAGAAATTATTTTCTTCTAAACCGGCATTGGAACAAATTTCTCTCTTTATAGCCCCTGAAAAGGTAGAAATTATTTTCTTCTAAACCGGCATTGGAACAAATTTCTCTCTTTATAGCCCCTGATAAAAATCTTCGCCACTTCTCTTTCTTCTCACCGTCTCTGTCTCCTTACTGTTCTTAAAAGCGATCCTCTACAAAATCCTAATTTCTAATCGCTCCACACTTGCGATTATTACCAGGATCGTCATTTCTTCCCCTTCGCCTTCTTTCATTCTTCTTCTTATCCTTCCTCTGCCCCACCGATCGCCGTCCATCCAGGTATGGGACCAGATCACCGTTGATATTCTGATTTGGTTCCAGAAGTGATTACGAGTCCTCTGTTGGTGTTTTGATCATCATTTTCCACTCGTTCTGGGATTGATCAGTGCGTAATCTTCTTGAAATTTGCTTGAGGAGATTCCCTGTCTCAAAATCATGAAGCTTCGAAGGAGAAGGGCTGCGGAATTGAAATTTGCTTGAGGAGATTCCCTGTCTCAAAATCATGAAGCTTCGAAGGAGAAGGGCTGCGGAAATGGTAATTACTTAATTAAACCCTTGAAGAGTACTATGTGGGTCTTAGAATTTCGTTTCCTGCCAGTCAAAATATTTTTTTTTAGATGAATTTCTTAGGCTTATCTTTTGTTATAGTTGTCCTCTCTTTTTGTCTGTTTCTGCTGTTTTGGTGTATTTTCGATATTATCTCAGGCTTTGATTGGTATAATGAGGTTTGAGTTCTTGAGCCAAACCTTGGAGGCGTTGGTAAATGGTTTTCAACCGTGCTGTTGTATCTTTTCTTTGATGTCTTTTTCCATTTATATGTGTATCTGAATAATTTCTTTTTTGTCTTTAATCTGAATATTTTGATGTGTGCGGTTCCATTCTCTCTATTGAGACATTCTTTCATTCGTTTCTATCAGCCTCCCAAAGTCCAATCATTCATCAATAGTGTAACTGCTGTTCCACTCGAGCAAATACATGAACCACTTATATCTTTTCGCTGGGAATTCCATCCAATCATTCATCAATAGTGTAACTGCTGTTCCACTCGAGCAAATACATGAACCACTTATATCTTTTCGCTGGGAATTCCAGAAGGTACTTTAAGTTCCTGCTTGTGAATCTTGTTTCCTTTATTCTCTCTACTCTCGTTTTTTATGTATATACTATGTTTGCTTTCCTTGGTTGCAATGTCGCAAGATCGAACTCGGCAGCAGACTGTTTTAACTGCAGTCACCTCTGGCAGGCATCGTGGTTTACTATCTGGCCTAATGCAGAAAGCTATTGATTCTGTTATTTGTAATTCTTCCAAGTATTCTCTGGCTTTTGCAGAAGCCTTGTTATCCCTTGTCACGGTCCTAGTTTCATCATCTTCTGGATGTTCAGCAATGCGAGAAGCAGGTCTTATTCCGACCCTAGTGCCTCTCATCAAAGATACAGATCCCCAGCACTTGCATTTGGTCAGTACCGCGGTGCATATATTAGAAGCCTTTATGGATTACAGCAATCCAGCTGCTGCTTTATTCAGAGATTTGGGTGGCTTAGATGATACTATATTTCGGTTGAAACTGGAAGTCTCTTGTACTGACAATGATGTGAAAGAAAAAAATTGCAGTTCTGATGGTAATGGGAGGGAATCACATGTTCTTGATGGTTCTTTTACTCGGCTTGATTCTGAACAGCATCCCTATTCTGAAGCATTAATTTTGTATCACAGAAGATTGTTATTGAAAGCCTTGTTACGTGCAATATCTCTTGGAACATATGCACCCGGTAACACTAACCTCTATGGTTCTGAGGAGAGCTTGCTGCCTGAATGCTTATGCATTATTTTCCGGAGAGTAAAAGATTTTGGGGGTGGAGTATTCTCGCTTGCTGCCACTGTCATGAGTGATCTCATTCATAAAGATCCCACTTGTTTCAATGCTTTGGATTCAGCTGGTTTAACTTCTTCTTTTCTTGATGCTATATCTGATGAGCTCATCTGCTCTGCAGAAGCCATAACATGCATTCCACAGTGTCTGGATGCTCTGTGTCTCAATATTAGCGGTCTTCAAGCTGTAAAGGACCGCAATGCTTTGAGGTGTTTTGTGAAAATATTTACTTCATCATCTTATCTGCGCGCGCTTACTGGTGATACACCTGGTTGTTTGTCAAGTGGGCTTGATGAGCTCTTAAGACACCAATCTTCGTTGCGCCCATATGGAGTTGACATGTTCATTGAAATCCTCAATTCCATTTTAATTATGGGATCTGGGATGGAGTCTACCACCTCTAGATCAGCTGATGTGCCTACTGATGCTGCTACAGTTCCTATGGAAATTGACGTAGATGAGAAGAGCTTGGAGGTTTTGGAAGAGGCAGAACTTTCTTCTGACACTTCTCCAGCAAACATTGAGCTGTTTCTTCCAGATTGTGTGTGTAATGTTGCTCGTCTCTTTGAAACAGTTCTTCAGAATGCGGAAGTATGTTCTCTGTTTGTTGAGAAAAAAGGAATAGATGCTGTTTTGCAGCTATTCTCTTTACCTCTTATGCCTCTATCAACCACTCTTGGCCAAAGTTTTTCTGTCGCCTTTAAGAACTTCTCCCCTCAGCATTCGGCTGGTCTAGCGCGGATAGTGTGCTCTTACTTAAGAGAACATCTGAAAAATACAAATGAGCTTTTGGTTTCCATTGAAGGCACTCAGCTTGTTAAACTTGATTCTGCACTCCAGACAAAGATTTTGAGATCTCTTTCCTCCCTATTGTCCATCTCCAGCTTATTGTTGAAAGGAACAGCTTCAGTTATCTCGGAACTGAGTTCTGCTTACGTTGATGTATTGAAAGAATTGGGTATAACATACAGGCAAACAAATTGGCAGATGGCCTTGTGTAATGATACCAAGGAACATGGAACAAGGAGTGTTGATGGAGGTCCTGATAATTCTGTTTTAGCATCATCTAGTACTGTTGAAAGAGACAGTGATGAGGATCCAAGCAATGCTTTAGCTGTCAGATACACAAATCCTGGATCCATTAGAAGCAGCAGCTCTCAGTCTATTTGGGGTGGGGATCATGATTTTTTGTCTGTTGTCCGTTCTCGAGAAGGTATTCATGGTCGTACACGACAAGCAATAGCCCGAATGAGGGGTGGGAGAACTCGCCGGCACCTTGATGCTTTTAATTTTGATTCTGACTGTCCAGCTGATCGACCAGAGTCATCATCTTCCCACAATCTGAGAAAGAAAAGCACTGAAGTTCTCATTGTTGAAATTTTAAACAAGTTGAATTGTACACTACGTTTTTTTTTCACATCACTTGTGAAAGGATTCACCTCTGCTAATCGTCGCAGAATTGATGGAACATCATTGAGTTCAGCATCTAAGATGCTTGGTACTGCCCTAGCTAAATTATTTCTTGAAGCTCTTAATTTCCAGGGGTACGGTATTGCTGGTGGGCATGATCTCTCTCTTTCAGTGAAGTGCCGGTATCTTGGAAAAGTTGTAGATGACATCAGTTCCCTGACATTTGATACTCGGAGGAGGGTCTGTTTTACAGCTATGGTGAATAGTTTCTATGTCCATGGAACATTTAAGGAACTTCTCACCACATTTGAAGCTACAAGCCAGTTGCTCTGGACAGTACCGTTTTGTATTCCTGCATCTAGTACTGAGAATGAGAAGCCAGGTGAAAGTAATATATGGTCTTACAGTACGTGGTTGGTAGATACTCTGCAAAATTATTGCCGAGCACTGGACTTTTTCGTTAACTCTACATATCTTTTATCTCCATCCTCTCAAACCCAGCTTCTTGTCCAGCCAGCTTCAGTTGGTTTGTCAATTGGACTTTTTCCTGTACCATGGGAACCTGAGACGTTTGTGCGAAATCTGCAGACTCAGGTTCTTGATGTTATACTACCTATATGGAACCACCCAATGTTTCCCAAATGCAATCCCAATTTTGTGGCTTCAGTTACTTACCTTGTTACACATATATGCTCTGGTGTTGTGGATGCTAGGCAAAATCGAAGTGGTGTTACCCGGGGTTCAAACCAAAGAGCCGTGCCTCTACAGCCTGACGAAGCCATTGTTGCTATGATTGTTGAAATGGGATTTTCAAGGCCAAGGGCTGAAGAAGCATTACGAAGAATTGGAACAAACAGTGTTGAAATGGCTATGGAGTGGTTGTTTACGAATCCTGAGGATCATGTGCAGGAAGATGATGAATTAGCTCAAGCACTTGCATTATCTCTTGGAAATTCATCTGAAACTCCAAAACTTGATGATACAAAAAAACCTGTAGATGTTCTGCTGGAAGAAGTGGAGCCAAAAGAACCACCCGTTGACGAAGTTATTGCTGGATCAATGAAGTTATTTCAGAGTGATGATTCTATGGCTTTCCCGTTGATGGATTTGTTTATGACACTTTGTAGCCGAAACAAAGGGGAAGGTCGGCCAAAAATCGTGTCGTATCTTATTCAGCAACTAAAGCTTGTGCAGCTTGATTTATCCAAGGATACTGGTGCTTTGACTATGATACCACACATTTTAGCAGTGGTGCTCTCAGAAGATGATAACACACGAGAAATTGCTGCACAGGATGGTATTGTGACCATAGCAATTGATATCTTGACGAATTTCGACCTTAAGATTGAATCTGAAAATGAGATATTGGCTCCAAAATGCATTAGTTCTTTGCTTCTTATCTTGAGCATGATGATGCAGACAAAGACAAGAATCTCGTCTGACTATGTGGAAGGTAATCAAGGCCGCACTCGAGAGCTTAACGATTCTTCGAAAGACTCAACAGCAGCTTTAAAGAATGTGTTATCTCCAGATATTGCTAAAGAGGAGTCAAACCAAGCTTTGGAATTGGTTTTTGGAAAATCTACAGGTTACCTGACCATGGAAGAGTGTCAAAAAGCTCTACTAATCTCCTGTGGCCTCATAAAGCACCGTGTTCCAGCTATGATCATGCAAGCTGTTCTTCAGTTATGTGCTCGTCTAACAAAAACACATACTTTAGCTATCCAGTTTCTGGAAAATGGAGGCTTATCTTCACTGTTTACTCTTTCGGAAAACTGTTTTTTCCCTGGGTATGATACCGTTGCATCTGTTATTGTACGACATCTTGTTGAAGATCCTCAGACTCTCCAAATTGCTATGGAATCAGAAATAAGACAGACATTGAGTGGGAAGAGACATATAGGTAGGGTATTACCTCGGACATTCCTGACAACAATGGCACCTGTTATTTCAAGGGATCCGGTTGTTTTTATGAAAGCTGTGGCTTCAACGTGTCAGTTGGAGTCATCAGTAGGGAGGGACTTTGTGATACTGCCAAAAGAAAAAGAAAAGCCAAAACCCTCTGGCAGTGAACACGGGTTCTCTTTAAATGAAACCCTTGGTATATCTGAAAATAAGCTTCATGATGGGTCAGGAAGATGTTCAAGAAACCACAGAAGAGTCCCTGCTAGCTTCATCCAAGTTATTGATCAGCTTATTGACACTCTCTTGAGTTTTCATAGGATGAAGAGGCAGGGAGATGATAATACGAATTTAATTTCAATGGACGTTGATGAACGGACTACTAAAGTGAAGGGTAAATCAAAAGTTGGTGATCTGGAGAAAGCAGAACTTGAATCTGACAAATCTGAAGAATTGGCCAGGGTGACTTTTATCTTGAAGTTGTTGAGTGATATTGTTCTCATGTATCCGCATGGTACTAGTGTCCTATTGAGACGGGATACAGAAATATCTCAACTTCGGGGATCCAATCTACCTGATGAGCCACGTGGCAATGGAGGGTTAATTTACCATGTCATTCATCGATTGCTTCCTATGTCTTTTGAAAAGTTTGTTGGACCTGAAGAATGGAAGGGAAAATTGTCTGAAAAGGCTTCTTGGTTTCTGGTCGTTTTGTGCAGCCGTTCCAGTGAAGGGCGTAGAAGAATAATTAATGAGCTCTCGAGGGTTTTATCTGTTTTTGGTTCCTCGGGAAGTAGTTCTAGTAACAGCGTTCTATTACCTGATAAAAGAGTTCTTGCGTTTGCTGACCTGGTTTATTCGATCTTGATGAAGAATCCATCTTCCAGCAATTTACCTGGTTGTGGCTGTTCACCTGAGGTTTCAAAGAGCATGATAGATGGGGGGATTATCCAGTGTCTAACCAGCATCCTTCATGCGATTGATCTTGATCACCCTGATGCTCCAAAGATTGTCACACTTATCCTTAAGTCTCTTGAAACCCTGACAAGGGCTGCAAATGCTGCGGAGCAGGTAAAATCAGAAAGACCAAACGAGAAAAAAAGCACAGACTCTGATGAGAGACGTGGTCATGGAACGTCGACTGAGGCTGAAGTTGATGAGTTGAATCAAAATAATAGCTGTCTACAGCTTGTTACAGATGCAGAGAACGGACAGGAGCAGCCTCAAGTTTCCTCTCAAAGCGAAGGTGAAAGGGGTTCGAGTCAAACCCAGCCTATACCTCAGGAGATGAGAATAGAACGCAATGAGACAATACTGCCAGAACCTATTCAGATGGATTTCATGGGAGAAGAGATTGTAGGTGATCAAATCGAAATGGGTTTTCATATTCAAAATAGGGGTGAAGATGATGTAGATGACAACATGGGTGATGAAGGGGAGGATGATGAAGGTGATGATGAGGATGCTGATTTAGCGGAAGATGGAGCTGGTGTTATGTCTCTTGTTGGAACCGATGTGGAGGACCCTGAAGATACTGGCCTTGGAGATGAATATAATGATGATATGATTGATGATGATGAGGATGATTTTCACGAGAATCGTGTTATAGAGGTGCGGTGGAGGGAAGCTCTTGATGGGCTGGATCACTTTCAGATTCTTGGGCGATCTGGTGGTCGAAATGGGTTTGTTGATGATGTCACAGCAGAGCCGTTCGAAGGAGTGAATGTGGACGATCTGTTTGCTCTTCGGAGACCCTTAGGCTTCGAGCGTAGACGCCAAACAGGCAGATCTTCTTTTGATCGACCTGGTTCAGGAATACATGGTTTTCAACATCCGCTCCTTGCCAGGCCTACACAAACTGGAAATACAACCTCAGTTCCAGCAAGTGCTGGCAGTGTCTCCAGGCATTCAGAATCTGGCAGCTATGATATAGCACAATTTTACATGTTTGATACACCTGTTCAACCATTTGACCAAGTACCAGTTGATCCTTTCAGTGATCGTTTAGTAGGTGGCGGGGCACATCCTCCTTTGACTGATTATTCTGTTGTGGGTATGGATTCATCAAGAAGAGGTATTGGTGATAGTCGGTGGACTTATATAGGTCATCATCAACCAAGTAGCCTATATGCTTCAATTGCCGAGTTGATAGAAGAACATTTTATTTCCATCTTGCGTGGTTCTACTCCAGCAGGTACTGTTACAGAAAGGGAGGCTAGTACAGTAGAAATCCAAGAGCGGCAGCACCAGGATGTTCCTCCATCTGATGGAAGCAAAACCGTTTCGGGGGATAGTAACGAAGGTAGCCAACAAGGTGAAGAGCGTAAATTGTTAGATGACAATGCCAACATTGATAACCCACCTGATGCAATTGCTGAAAGTTTCTCTCCACGTCAAGCTAATCTAGGTGCTCCTGTCATCCAAGAAGCAAGTCAAAGTCCGCAGCAGCATGAAGTTATGCAGCCTCTTCCTCTGCACTTGACACCAAATGAGATTGATAGAATGGAGGTTGGTGAAGGTGATGGAGTACCTATTGAGGAAGCAGATGGCGAAGCAATGCATTTTCTCTCCACTGCCCATGGGCAACCTGATAATTCCAGTATTGAATATGTGTCTGTTACTGGGACGCCTCCTCCAGTAGTTAATCTTGATTTTAATATTCATCCAAGTGCTGATGTAGATATGAGTAGGGATGGTGTAGAGGGAAATCAAAATGTGCAACCTTCACATTTATCCCGTGACAATAATGAGCTCTCATCCATGGAAGCTATGCAAGATGTGAGGAATGATGAACAAGTTGATGAAGGTAGCTTGGATGGAAGGGCACCTGAAACGAATGCTATCGATCCTACATTTCTAGAAGCTCTCCCTGAAGATTTGCGTGCCGAAGTCCTTGCTTCTCAGCAAGCTCAGTCCATACAGCCTCCAACTTATGAACCACCTCCAGTAGAGGATATAGATCCTGAGTTTTTGGCTGCGCTTCCTCCAGATATCCAAACAGAAGTTCTTGCTCAACAAAGGGCACAAAGGATGGTACATCAATCACAAGGACAACCAGTTGAAATGGATAATGCTTCCATTATTGCTACTCTACCTGCTGATTTACGTGAAGAGGTTTGTATCTCCTTATCTGAATTAGGTAATTTGAATTTTGAAATGGTTATAACAATCTGAAATATGCTATTTTCAGGTTCTCTTAACTTCTTCAGAAGCAGTTTTGGCAGCGTTGCCTTCACCTTTGCTCGCAGAAGCGCAGATGCTCAGAGACCGAGCAATGAGTCACTATCAGGCTCGTAGTATTTTTGGAAGTAGCCACCGGCTGAATAGTGGTAGGACTGGTCTGGGTTACAATAGACTGACGGGGATGGACAGGGGTGTTGGAGTAACTATGGGTCAGAGGGCTGTGTCATCCTCTGTAGGTGGCTTGAATGTAAAAGAGATTGAAGGAGACCCTCTTGTAAATGCTGATGCCTTGAAATCACTAATCAGGCTATTACGACTAGCACAGGTAAGCTGCATTGCTTTTTTTGCCCACCCTTTCTAGCAAATAAACAAATCAATATTCTTTGTGCTTATTTTCCGATGTCCTAATTAACTTCTCTAATGGAAGTGACACAAGTATTTTAATTCTTCTTTTGGCTTCTAACAATTATGTTATTTAATGTTTCAGCCGTTGGGAAAAGGCCTTCTGCAGCGGCTTCTATTAAATCTATGTGCTCACAGCGTTACCAGAGCAAAAGTGGTTCAACTTTTACTAGATATGATTAGGCAAGAGATGGGAACGTCACCAAGCGAGCTGGCGATAACTAATCCGCAAAGACTCTATGGCTGTCAATCAAATGTTGTTTATGGTCGATCCCAGCTGTTGAATGGTAGTACTTCCTATCAAAATTCCCTATTCTCGCTTGCTTCCGTTACACAGACTGACTCTGTTTGTTCTCAACACAGGTCTTCCTCCTTTAGTGTTCCGTCGGGTGCTTGAAGTTTTGACGTACTTGGCTACAAATCATTCCGCTGTTGCTGACATGTTGTTTTTTTTTGATTCATCACTTCTGTCCCAGTCGTCGAGTCCAAAACCCTCTGTAAGTGGAAGCAAGGGTAAAGAGAAAGTTACTCATGAGACAGATTCCCGGGATTTGGAGATGCCTCTGGTTGTCTTCCTCAAACTGCTTAATCGACCTCAGCTTTTGCAGAGTACATCTCATCTCTTACTGGTATGTTTAACATGATTCTCATAATAATAGGCATTTTGTCCATACAATCTCCAACAAGTTTCTATGTTGTTAATTTATCTTTATTGTCTGTCCACAATATCTTTTAGGTCGTGGGTTTACTGAAATTAGTTATCAACACAGCAGCATCCCGAATTGAGGGTTGGTCTCCGTCATCAGGAGTACTTGAGGAACCAGAAAACAGACCCACTGGAGAAGAAGCTTCGAGTGAAACAAGAAAAGATGCTGAATCTGAGCTATCTGTTGCAAGACGGAAGAATTGTGCTGAAATATATAACATATTCTTGCAGTTGCCACAGTCTGATCTCTGCAATCTTTGCATTCTTCTTGGATATGAAGGGTAATAGACACTTTCCTTTCTTTCTTCAGTTCTTTGCTTTCCGGAGCTTCCTCTTTCTTATATTTATGTATGTAGTAGTCTTGTCTATACAGCAGTCTTCTCTTATATTTGCTGTCAATTACTTCCCTGAATTGCTTTAGACGAACTCACTTGTTTTGTTACAACAATAGGTTAACAGATAAAATTTACTCATTGGTTGGAGAGGTACTGAAAAAGCTGGCTGCCGTAGATGTGGCTAATCGCAAATTTTTCACAAAACAACTCTCAGAATTGGCGAGTGGTTTGAGTTCCTCAACTGTCTATGAGCTAGCAACACTGAGCAATATGCAGAAGATGGGTCACAGTACAGGTTCCATGGCAGGTGCTTCAATTCTCCGTGTTCTACAAGTGCTTAGCTCACTGATTTCCCCTATTGATGATAGCAATGCGGGAACCGAAAGGAAAACAGAGCAGGAGGAACAAAACATTATGCTGAGGCTAAACGTGGCATTAGACCCCTTGTGGAAAGAACTTAGCCAGTGTATCAGCATGACTGAGGTGCAGCTGGATCAGACTGCAGCTACAACAATCTTGTCCAACGTAAACCCTGGAGGTCATGTTGTAGGGATCTCTCCTTCCTCCCCTCTTACTCCAGGAACTCAAAGGCTCCTGCCTCTTATCGAGGCATTCTTTGTTCTCTGTGAGAAGATTCAAACTCCGTCAATATTACAGCAGGATCATGTCAATGTGACAGCGGGAGAAGTAAAAGAATCGTCTGCTCATGGTTCATCATCTAAAACCAGTGTAGATTCTCAGAAAAAAACTGATAGCTCCGTTACATTTGCAAAGTTTGCTGAGAAGCATAGGCGACTTTTGAATTCATTCGTTAGGCAAAACCCGAGTTTGCTGGAGAATTCCCTTTCAGTGATGCTCAAGGCTCCAAGGCTGATTGATTTTGACAACAAGAAAACGTACTTCAGGTCAAGGATAAGGCACCAACATGATCAACACATTTCTGGGCCATTGCGTATTAGTGTCCGGCGAGCTTATGTGTTGGAAGATTCGTACAACCAGTTACGCATGCGCTCCCCACAGGATCTGAAGGGACGTCTAAATGTGCAGTTTCAAGGTGAAGAAGGTATTGATGCGGGTGGCCTTACCAGAGAATGGTATCAGTTATTGTCAAGAGTTATATTTGACAAAGGAGCGTTGCTTTTCACTACTGTTGGAAACGATGCGACCTTTCAACCGAATCCTAATTCTGTTTACCAAACTGAGCATCTATCATACTTCAAATTTGTTGGGCGCATGGTAATGTCAGAACCTTGTCATTGCAATGATCTGGTTGTTTGTTTTTGTGTCTATATGTGATGTGTTTGTGATGTCACTACAGGTGGCAAAGGCGTTGTTTGATGGGCAGCTTTTGGATGTATATTTCACTCGTTCCTTCTATAAGCACATACTTGGTGTGAAGGTGACCTATCATGACATTGAGGCGGTGGATCCTGATTACTACAAGAATTTGAAGTGGCTATTAGAGGTTTGAGGACCTTATAATTTTTTTACTTTTTGTCTATTATAACTGAGATTTATAGGTGTCGGTTTTTTTTCTCTCTGGTCTTTCAGAATGATGTGAGCGACATACTCGACCTCACATTTAGTATGGACGCAGATGAGGAAAAACATATTCTTTATGAAAAGACTGAGGTATGTGTTGATTGATGATTGTTTTTCTGTGCATTATCTGAAAGTGCCTGCCATATTGAATTGCTCAACTTATCTTCGATGAAAAGGTGACGGACTATGAGCTTAAACCTGGTGGACGAACCATACGGGTAACAGAGGAAACAAAACATGAATATGTTGACCTGGTTGCTGGCCACATACTTACCAACGCTATTCAGCCTCAAATCAACGCTTTCCTTGAAGGCTTTAATGAATTGATTCCTCGTGAGCTTGTATCAATTTTCAATGATAAAGAGCTTGAGCTTCTAATTAGCGGCTTGCCTGAGATTGATTGTAAGTTGGGGGGCTTCTATTGTTCAAAATATTGTTGCATCTATTTTCTTATGCATTAAAGGTGTTATAACGATCTCTTGTTATCTTGTTTCGTTTAGTTGATGATCTAAAAGCCAATACCGAGTATACGAGCTATATGGCAGGATCCCCAGTTATTCATTGGTTCTGGGAAGTCGTCAAAGCTTTTAGCAAAGAAGACATGGCTAGATTTCTTCAATTTGTCACTGGAACATCAAAGGTAAATCAATAGATAGGCTAGTAGTTTTATGTCCAAGTCATTCGAGAAAATCATTGAAAGAAAATTTACTTTTTGTTTGACAAGCGGGTGTTTCAATTTCAGGTTCCTTTGGAAGGATTTAAGGCACTGCAAGGTATCTCAGGTCCCCAAAGGTTACAAATCCACAAATCATATGGAGCTCCGGAGCGGCTGCCATCTGCTCATACCTGGTTAGAAATTATGACATAACCTTCTGTTTTTTTTTTGGCAAAATACGGACCTCATACCTGGTTAGAAATTATGACATAACCTTCTGTTTTTTTTTTGGCAAAATACGGACCTTGATTCCTGTTTTTGTTGTTGCATGAGTTATGTGAATCTTGTGATGTTGCAGTTTTAACCAACTAGACCTCCCTGAGTATGAATCTAAGGAACAACTGCAGGAACGCCTGCTACTTGCCATTCACGAAGCCAGCGAAGGTTTCGGGTTTGCATGAACAAAGAAAATAAACCCCATCAATCCTTCAATCTTTTGACTCCTCTTTGTACATGTAAGTAAGCTTCATATTAGTTAGTACATTTACCTTAAAATGTTAATTTAGGAACAAAAATAATTTTTTTTTTAAAAAGGATAAAAGATTGAACTGGTTCCATGGCAGATTTCTAATATTTTCAGGGAATGATAAGGAGAAGCTATCTATTGATAAGTCTGCAGAATGAATTTGAAAACTCAAGGGGCGATTTTTTCTTTTCCTTTCCATATTGTGTTTAGGTATTAGTAGTTCTTTTTCTCCTTTACATTTTGTGAAAACAATAAATAGTTACAAAATAAGATAAGATAATTACATGATCATTTTCATTGCATGTAATTATTCATGAATCCAAGTTTATGCCAAAAAAAATAAAAAGCGCAAATCTTAGTTGACTCTTTCTTCGTCGTCTAGGACCAGTTCCTGTTGGAGAAACAAGTGTGTTAATAGTTGTCTCATCTGTTCATCGTGCAGATGGCTTAGATGATTGGAAGTTTGATTGGTGAATTGAAGGCAACACTGTTGATATGGAAGAAAGAGGTTTATGCTAATGGAGAATGGAGACATTTTGGAAGGAGACTTCGAAGTTTATGGAGAAAAGACCGTGAAGCAGAAGAAACTGCTCGTAGATAAAAAATGACTACGATTCTTATTACTATCTAAAATATTTTCTCTTGTTTTCATGTATTGTATTACGAGTTTTGACTATTTATAAATTGATACTATCTAGGCTGTCATCCCTT
>CM071716.1:53428843-53447920 GCA_036630335.1 Physaria fendleri | reverse complement strand
TAAGTTTTTGGCGCTGTTGCCGGGGGCATTTTGCGCTACACTTTAGGAAATTAGGTTTAGCTCCATATACAAGCTAGAGCCCGATCGAACTACGCGAATTCGCTCGAGCACTAGTCCAGAGTATATATTAGGATTAAGTTAACCTTAGATTTAGGATTATAATAGTTTAGAACTAGGATTTTTGCTTACTACGTCTAACTAATTCTAGTTCTGTAGACTAGTTCTGT
The DNA here is from genome assembly GCA_036630335.1 of Physaria fendleri. Lineage (NCBI taxonomy): Eukaryota > Viridiplantae > Streptophyta > Magnoliopsida > Brassicales > Brassicaceae > Physaria > Physaria fendleri. Next base: position 53,447,693 of record CM071716.1, on the reverse strand, counting down.
AGACGTGTACCGGATTTCCTCGTGGATCGACCCCGCTCTATTCTACAAGTGACTATATCGTGCCCTTGCGGTTCTGAACGGGTTTAAACTCCCAGGTCTACTCTCTAGTATTCCTGGGTGAGACCTGACTAGTCCGTGTGTTCAAAAAGAATGACATCAAGTTTTTGGCGCCGTTGCAGGGGAAATCTTTTGCTACACTATAGGAAATTAGGTTTAGTTCCGCATACGAGCTAGAGCCCGAGCGAATGATGTCTGCCAGATTTTTCATCCAACATAGTCAGGTTTCACCCAGCAGATTTTTCATCCAACATAGTCAGGTTTCACCCAGGAATACTAGACTAGACCAGAGAGTTTAAACCCGTTCTGTAACACCCCGGACCGCGGAAGTGCCAGAAGGAGCATGGGGTAGAAGTAAGCCTCAGAGAAGTCCTCGGGGAAGTCCCCTACTGGAAGAGTAGACAGGAGTGCTCGAATGACGTAAGAGTTGAGGCGTAGGAAAAGTAGAGGCAAGATCTACTTAGTCCTGGAGTTTGGGCGAATTCCGAGGAAATTGGGGAAAATGTCTAAAATGCCCTCGGAGAATCGTACAGAGGAATTAAGCGTCCTGAGACAAAGACAAGTCAGCGAAAGTAGTCCCGAGGTTTAGTGAGTCTTGTCCCGAGGTACTCTGAAGATGTTGAGTGTTTTCTGAAGCGTCAGAGGTTGGTTCCACGACAATTATCTGGGTCAGAATGCGTGTTGTGGGCTCGAGCGGGGAATTTATACGCGCGTAATGGAAACGCCTATAAATTCCAGAAACTCTCTTGTTTCCCACACAACTCAATTTTCCTTCTCTTACTAAAAGTCTCACCCTCTCTCTTCTCTCTCTCGACGCCGGCGGAGGACTATTTCCGACGATGGCGGAGCACGGCGGCGGCGGCGATTTTTCTGGCGAGCTTTTCGACATACAAGTGGCGATTCCAAAACAGAAGACGACGGTGAATCTCGTGGTAGAGGCCGATTGAACTATCGGTGTGTGCATTATCGGGAAATTGAAGAAAAAGTTGAGCCGCGACGGAGAGGGGAGGAAAGAAAGAGAAGAAAGAGTGGTACGCGGCAGAGAGGAGAAGAATCGCGTGGAAAGAAGGAGAAGAGAAAGAGATTCGCGGCAGAATAAGGAATTTTTGACGGTCAACGGCGGCGGTCAACACCGGTCAACATCAGTCTACGTTGGTGGTCGACGGCAGAGGGAGGTTTTTTGGCGGTAGGAATTCGACGGGACGGTGAAATGCTCAGAAATCCAGAGGCTTCTTCGGTAGTAAAGAGTGAGTAAACTAGGTGCAAGCGTTGTTGATCTAGAGCTCGGGGGTTGGGTTCGTGGTTATTAAAATGCATCGTTGATAAATTGCATGTGTATAGTATGTGTGCATGTGCTTGTTGTACGATAGTAATGCATATTCGTTAGATGTTGTGATAGCATGTTGTATCGTTTGCGTGTTGAGCATGTACTGTTTGTTGTTGGTAGTTGTAGCGTAGCATAAAATCGTTGCTTGTGTGGTGTGTGTGTGTGCAGGGACAAGAATGGTAAGTGATTTCTAACCCTGTATTTAAGCTTGTGTGCTTGTTGTGTTTTATTGCTTGCCGTAAGGGGTGATTGTTAGCGAGTAAATGTTGCATTGCGTAGTTGCATAGTAGCTTGTAAGTAGCATGTATGCATGTTTGATTGTGGATTGGTAGCATCGTTGTAGGCTCTAGGGTTAGGGCCAATGGGTGCGGGTAGTCTCCGTGTTCGCCGTGACGGCAAATTCTAGCTAATCTAAATTAGCTATCCATCCGGGACTACCATTAGTTTGTAACTTGTTGTGCGGGATTGCTTGCAGTAATTATGTGTGGTCGTTAGTTGCTCGTAATAGCAGGTTGCATCGTTTGCATGTTAAGCATGTATGTATTGATTACTATGTGTGCATAGTATGTATGTGTGCAGGGACAAGAAAGGTAAGTGTTTCTAACCCTGTAGTTAAGCTTGGGTGCTTGTGTGTGTGTTTGGTTGCTTGCCTGTGAGGGGTGATTGTTAGCGAGTAAATCCCAGCGTTGAGTCTAGGAAGTGAGGTTGTGTCGCTGTGTGCATGTGGTGTAACTCTTAGCAGTGTCAGGTCTAGGAGATAGAGATCGGGGCTGCGTGTAGCAGTGGCCGGGTGCAGGGCGTGGTGTGCTTCTAGTATATAGAGGTGTGTTATCTATTTGGGGTAGATGTCTAGTGTTGCAGGGCTAGGCATGTGGAAGTGGCGCGGGAAGTCGCGAGTGAAGCGTTAGCAGAGTGATGCACACGTAGAGCGTGTGGTTATTGGTGACACCGGTGTGGGGTGTGTGAGCTGTGATGCTCGGGTAAGGCACGTGGATGCCGGATGTGAGCGGTGAGGCTCAGGTGAGGCATGGGATTGCCGGAGGTAGCTGATGCACCCGTTTTTAAACACGGGATAGTCAGGTTTCACTCGAGACACGATCTCTCGAAAGTTTAACCCGTTCAGAACCGCAAGTGCACGGTCGCGGGGAGCAGTCATGAGACTCCCCTTAAGGGTAGAAGGGTGTGGCCTGCGGTGCGTAGGTAGCGGGTCGGCATTGGCTCGTGAGCCATGCCGGGAATGGGATAGGTGTAGTCCCTTCGCGAGGGGACTTCTCTATCACCATGTGAGGAGGATCGTCCCCGCGAGGGGACTTCTCTATCACCATGTGAGGAGGATCGTCCCAGGCAAGACAGGGTTCGCTCCGGAGTGGGTTGCCCAAGAGTATGGGGACCGCTCGAACTGACGGATGGGACTAGTGGGAGAGAGCTAGATCACGAGGTCAGGGGTGGAACTGGAGGTTGGGCTTTCTCCAGGCAATATTGTCGGGGCTGTTGCGTTGATTGGGTGTTGCGCAGTAGTGTCGACTCTATTGTGCTAGTTAAGACACATAGGGGTAGGTAGAAGTGGAAGAGGGGGAGTCTAGAGGTGGTCTAGATGTCTGCTTGATAGGTTCTCGGTGCGGGGTCACCGAGTTGGTTGATTGCTTGTGTGGCGTTGCCACTGGGTGTGGTTGTTTGCTGTTATTGCATGGTGTTGTAGGTAAGGTCTTGATGAGGCCTAGAGGTGCACATGTAAGGTCTAGGTGCAAGCGAACCTGTCTTCGGTGGGCTGTTGGGTTGTTTGCAATTAGACCTTACTTGTGGATTATCTAAGCGGAAACCTGTCTTCGGTGGGCTGTTGGGTTGTTTGCAATTAGACCTTACTTGTGGATTATCTAAGCGGACTCGGATCGTAGTTATCTCGGGTAGGGGTTATTTACTCACTCAGTTTTATGCTGATCCGAGCTTATTCTTGCAGGTGAGGCAAGTGTTGGGGAAAGGAGGACGTGCTGACCCAGCTGTAGTTTTAAGTACCGGTGTTTTGTGTAAGGACCTTTTTAAAGGTGTTTTAAAGTTTTAAGTACCGGTGTTTTGTGTAAGGACCTTTTTAAAGGTGTTTTAAAACGTTTATTGTTTTCTGCTATGCGTTTTATTGTATTTTAAACTCTGATGTTATTTGTAGGCCTTCGTGACCTTGTTGTTTTAAGTGTTTATCTGCCTGCGTGGCTGTTGTTTTATCCGCCGTTTTGTGTTGTGCCTATTGTTTGGGAAATGATACTAGTCTACGCTGGCGTTACAAAAATTTAGTATTTTAATAATTTGTTAAAAAAAATTAAAAAACATAAATTTTATATATATTATTATTATTATATTTTTTTGTCACAAAATTACTAATTAGTTGATAAGCTTGAGAGTTTTCTGAAAATATGTATATTTTTTTTCTTTTCTAACAGAAAAAATTCTGTTTTGTTTGGAAAAAATCATAGCCAATCAATTTTTTTTATGGTTTCCAAAAATTTGAATTTTTTAAGATTGTGTATTTTTTTTTAACATGTAACTATAAAAAATGATTACCCGTTAAAAATTTATGTGAAATAATATCTTACACAACCATTATTTGAAATAAATTCATCTAATTTAATGATAACTATTGAAAAAATTACGACATTTTTCTTTATAAAAAAAATCCAATCAATCATTTCATTTATAATAATATAAAAAGAATTTAAATAAAAATTGTAATTTCGTTTTTTATAATAATATATTTATAATAATATATTATTTATAATAATATAAAAAGAATTTAAATAAAAATTGTAATTTCGTTTTTTTGCTAATATATTAATATAAATATTACGTTTCTGATTTTTGATACATATATGTCTATTTCCTTTTCTGTGACGAACTTATTTTAATATATATATTCAATTATTGGTAATAGTTATATTATTATCTCTTCAAAAGATTTAATACATTTTTTGAATCATAATAATTAATGACATATAAAACAGTATTTGGAGTTTTGTTAGATGAATTAATAGTTTTTTCTCTCTCCTCTCTCTCTATGTCTAATTTTCTCTCTCGAGTTCATCCTCTCTCCCCGACTCTTCGCCTCCATCCCCTCCACACTTCTGAACAATTCATCATTACAGAAATCTCGTTTAAACAAGTTTCCTTCTCTCAATCCGACGCACCTCTAAGAACAGCCAATCAACCCAGATTCCTTCTCTCGCGAATCCCACCTGAGCCTAACCTACAAAATGAACATATCCATAGCCCAAATCTTACCCCCCCTCAAGCTTCCCTCCCCGCTTATAAAACAACCCCTTCACCCCCACTCCTCATCAACTTCTCACACAAAAGCTTCAGATCTAAAAAACCACCAAACAGCAAAAACCCGAAGATCATGGACGACCAACTTACTGTGGCTATTTCCCAAATGACTTTGGGCGCTGAAGACCCACCCACGATGATATCCAGCCAAGCTCAAACATTTGCCTTCCAACAAGCACAAAGCAGTCTTGTTGTCCGCAGATTACATCATTCCCAAAATGCTTACCAGCTACGGGACACGCTATATGACATGTGGAAACTCCGGAGCAGAAGCGATGCGACAATACAAGATGATGGTACCATTCTGGTATCCTTTCCAAACGAAATCAGGATGCAGGACGTGCTGGACAAGGAACCCTGGAATTATAGGGGCTGGTTTTTAGCAATCGACCCGTGGACAAGGCGTTTTGAAGAAAAGTTCCTTGAAGAAATCAGAATTTGGGTTCGCCTGCTTAACGTGCCTACAGATTACAAAGAGCACCATGCCCTGCTTGATATGGGAGACAAAGTGGGCAAAGCAGTTGACTCCAAGAAGCGTCACTCAAAGTGAAACTCCGGAACCGACTGCCTGGTCCTTATTCGTTTCAATATCCATAACAAGTTGAAGTTTGTGCAAGATTTCACCTTCCCCCCAAATCTCGAGCCCACTACTATCCACTACGTCTATGAAAAACTCAGGAACTACTGTACTATGTGTGGATCCATACTCCATTCAAGACCAGAGTGTGAACTACTCCTAGTTCCCATGTTTATCCAACAGGATCCGATGCTAGAAGATGGCCCTGGTGAGCAGCAAGAAGAAGCACCGGTTAATCAGGAGACTAATACTGCAAACTTAGAAGATGAAAGCCCAAGCCAAGCCCAAAACCTTACAAGAAGCAGAACCTTTCACCCCCACAGAAGCAGCTTGCCTCCTATCCTTCCAACACCAAAAATCACTCCTAATGCAGAAGCTCAGGAACTACAAAGCTCTCAGAAGGATGATCTGCTGCTGATCACAGATGGTCTCAAACCCCTCAACTCCCCTCCCACTCTGCTCCTCAAAGACCAGCCTAGCTCCTCCCTAACACCGAACAAGCAGCAGGAAATCAGAACATCAGGAAAAGATAAACAGAAAGAAAAGGGAGTCAAAGAAACTTTTGCTAAAACCAAACAAGAAACATCTGACCCAACCCTCAAGGAAAATGACTTCCCTGTCCTAAACCTACCCCCTCTGCCCACACTAACAATGGAACAGGACTCCTCCCTATGGTTCTTTTCCGAGCCAACACAGAATACAGCTGAGGAACCTGCACATAGCAACACTGCAAAAGGAAAAGGAAAGGCACAGGTTCAGGTGGAGTCCGAGGACAGTTCAGAGCCACATGACGAGGAAATTGAAGCTGATGGGTTAGTCAAAAGGAAATACAGGAAGAGGATCGGACGTGGAAGGAAGACTGCGGGAACAACTCGAGAGGAAAAGACAATCAAAGCTACTCCTCTCAGGAAGAGGAAAATCCCTGAGACATCTTCAAGCTCTACTGCAAGGCTGGTGAAATCCAAGGTGGTGGTACCAACTGCAGACTCTCAAGCACAAAAGGCAACAGAACAAGACGTCGGGAAGGTGGTATCCGTCAAGCCACCACAGGAGAAATGATAATTCTTCACTGGAATTGTCAGGGGCTCCGGCACCCACTGACAATTCCATACCTTAGGCGGGTGTGTCGCCAACATAAGCCGGAAATCCTCTTTTTGGTTGAAACTAATAATAACGAGGATTTAGTCAAGAGTCTGTCAGTTTCTTTAGGGTTTGAGGAGTCTTTTGTAATCAATCCGTCGGGTCTAAGTGGCGGTTTATGTATTTGCTGGAGGAAGAGTCTTACCCTTACCTTTGTATCTCCACCTTCTCTCCATTTGTCTTTAATGAAAGTGTCTGTGTTAAGTTACTCCTTTTATCTCGCTTATGTCTATGGACCTCCAAACTCCAAGCAAAGGAAAGATTTCTGGAAATTCTTGATCACAGAAGCCAATGCCAATGTCCTATATCAACAACCCTTCCTATTTCTTGGTGACTTCAATGATATATCACATCCATCACACACGTGGGGCGGCCCAAGCAGAACATATCAAAGCTGCAAACTCTTCAATGACATGCTCAGGGCCCTATCCCTCAAACAACTCAACACACAAGGTCACAGGTACACATGGCATGGCAATAGGTACTCACATCAGGTCCAATCTTTCATAGACAAAGCCTATGCGAATCCAGCCTGGTTTACACTACATCAAAACGCTCTTGTCACTAACCTAGAATGGCAAGGGTCTGACCATAGACCCATCTGTGTCAATACAGAAAGAGCAAATCGATACCACACCAAGCTCTTTAGATTCCACAACGCCTGGTCCAACCTCAACTCCTTTAAACCACTCTTAGAGACTGCTTGGAATCAGTTCAGCCCAGAGCCCCCACAGAGTTTGCCCAAATGCCTCGACTCTTTACAAAACAAGATGGATTCATGGAGGAGAACAATTGTCCCAAACTCAGCCAGATGGATAGATTCCCTTGAAAAGCGTTTGAAGACACTACATTCCCAGCTACCACTGAATCAGCAAGATATACACCAGGTTAAACAAGCACTGCAATACTTCACAAAACTAGAGGAGGATCGTTGGAGAACCAAGAGCAGAACCTTATGGCTTAAGCATGGGGATAAGAACTCAAAATTCTTTCATGCTAAGATGCAACAAAGGAGAGTAACCAATAGGATAATTTTGCTCCAAAATGAGGATGGAGAAGCTCTGACTGACCCTAATGAACTGCAAGCATGCTTAGCAAAGCACTTCACAAACATCTACACGGGCTGCTTCAACCCCATTCAGGACCCATTACCACAGATTCAAAGCCGTCTTTCTCCACAACAGAACATATCCCTCACCGCACCTGTCACAATGGAAGAAGTTAGAAAGGCCACATTCCAAATGCACCCGGATAAGGCTCCAGGACCCGATGGCTTTACCCCCGGCTTCTTTCAAAAACATTGGGACCTAGTAGGAAAATCAGTCCACAACTTTATTCAGCACACACTAGCAACAGGAAGCATGGAAGATAGTCTGAATCATACATTTATATGCTTGATACCCAAACAATACCCACCAACCAGCCCGACGCAGTTCAGACCGATTAGCCTATGTAATGTACTATACAGAATTTTATCCAAAGTCCTGGCTAACAGATTAAAGGCGATATTACCTCACATCATCTCACAACAGCAGTCAGCCTTCCTCCCTGGAAGATCCATAACAGATAATGTCCTAGTTGCTCATGAGCTCCTCCATTCTCTCAAGACAAGGAAAAGACAAGATACTCACATGGCACTCAAATTGGACATTACAAAAGCATTTGACAAGGTAAATTGGGAGTTTCTAAATTACCTTATGCGGAAGATGGGATTCTCGGATGTATGGATCCAATGGATGATGATGTGCGTAACCACTGTCACATACTCCATTCTAATAAATGGCAAGCCGAGTAACATCATTAAGCCATCTTGTGGAATCAGGCAGGGAGACCCACTCTCTCCCTACTTATACTTGCTGTGTTCTGAGGGTCTATCTTCCCTACTTCAACAAGCTGCTGAAAACAAACAGTTATCAGGGTTTAAAGCTGCCTCCTCTGCCACACCAATCACTCATCTCCTATTTGCAGATGACTCCTTGGTGTTTTGCAAAGCCACTCTTAATGAAGCAACAACCCTTAAGAGGATCCTTCACACCTATGCAGAAATTTCGGGTCAGGTCATAAACTACACTAAATCACGGATGTCCATTGGGAAAAACATGGACTGCTTCCAGAAACAGCTCATGGCCAACAGGATGAATATTCAACAAAACAGAACCATTGGGTTTTATCTCGGCCTACCGGAATTCACGGGCAGAAATTTTGGAGCATGCTTCAAATACATTCTTGACAGGATATCGAAAAAGCTCCAAGGATGGGAAAACAGGCTTCTAAACCAGGCTGGTAAAGAGACTCTCATCAAATCCGTCATACAGGCCCTACCATCTTACACAATGCAGTGCTTCATACTACCAAAGCAACTCATTAACAAGATGGAAAAGCTCATAAGAAAATTCTGGTGGGAAACTACAAAGGAGAGGAAACCTATACCTTGGATCAAGTGGTCAAAGCTAGCTGCACCAAAACATACTGCTGGCCTTGGTTTTCGGAACCTACAACTCTTCAACCAGGCCCTAATAGCAAAACAGGCATGGAGAATCGTATCTGAACCCAATCTGCTCCTCTCACAAATCTATAAGGCTAAATACTTCAAGAGCAGTACCCTTTTTGAGGCACCTACAAAAAAGAACTCAAGCTACGCATGGCGCAGCATATCCAAAGGAGTGGAGCTCATTAAGCATAATGCTGGAAAACACATCGGACCCGGAAACAACACTGCTATCTGGGAGGATAACTGGTTGCAAACCAAGCCACCGAGACCACCAAAACCATCTTCGCTTCACCACAAATCTCATATACTGAAGCCTGAACAGCTAATGATACCATTCACCAGGACATGGGATGTTCAAAAGGTCAACGAGGTTGCTCACCCTGAGGATGTTCCACATATCCTCCATATCAAACCGAGTACCAGCCTAAGGACAGATAAAATCAGTTGGCCTTATACACCAAATGGCCAATACACGGTTAAATCAGGGTATAACCTCCTTTTCCAACAGCAGATCCGAACTAACATTCCATCCCCATCCACACCAACATTGGCTGAGAGGCTATGCAAAAAGCTCTGGAAGTTCTCACTCCCCCCAAAAATCAAGACATTCTGGTGGAAGGTGATCAATAACGGGCTGCCTACCCTAAATAATATGTATATTAGAAGGATTCCTGTGGACACAACCTGTAAGTTGTGCTATACCAGAACAGAAACACTTGATCACTTGTTTTTCCATTGCATCCTTGCAAAGGAAGTTTGGTCTTCTGCCATCCCTGATGCTTTCAACACGAGGCATCTCTCCACAATTGATTTCATACATCACTTATGGCAGAGACACAAGGATGGTCAGACTCCATTTTCCGCTTTTATAGGATGGCAACTATGGAAGACCAGAAACAAAGTCCACTTCAACAACTCCAGCACACCCATACCCGATATCATACGGGAAGCAGCTCTTGCCTATGAACTGTGGCTGTCTCAAGGAAGACCTCCAGAACCAGAGACGCTCCAAAACACACAAGCCCGCCGACACATTAATCCAACCCCCACACAAGATTACGGTATGAATTATTGCTTCATAGATAGCTCCTGGGAAAATAATCACTCGCCTATAGGTATTGCATGGATATATCACCAGCAGGACAACACAAACACAATCACAGGTTATGGAAGCTTCCCGTCCACCGCAAGGTCCATTGATGCAAAGGCTCAAGCAGTTCTTGAAGCCTGCACGAGAATCAACGCAATTGGACAACCAGGAACCACCATACTCTCAGATAATAGGCAAATTATAGAGGCTATAACCCAGGCTCTGCAATTCCAAAGAGAGCACCCGCTGGAGAACATAACCACCTCAACTCGAGCAACCTCATCCATGCCTTTAATTGACGATATCTGCAATCTTGCTAAGCAATCGAATCCGCCTCTCCAATTCAAATTCATCCCAAGAGCTGAAAATGGACCGGCAAATCTCTTAGCAAGCTATGCGCGATCTCAATCTGTATCTTATCTCATTAAGTGGAACTAATACCTGTTAAAACTTCGTTAGGCATAAACTATGTTCCTAAACTATGTACACCTAATAATCATATATTATCGGCAAAAAAAAAAAAAAAAAAAAAAAAAAAAAAAAAAAAAAAAAAAATTAATGACATATTAATTACAATGGCAAATGCGGTAATATTCTAATAAAATGAAGATTTATTTTGAATTGGTACTTCACAAATACTATAAGAAGATTCGAGTTCGATTCCATTAGCTGCATAGATTTATTTTTATTTTTTCTTTAAAAAGCCCCAAATTTTCGGGTTTCGCTTAGGTACCTGTTACCGTTGGAAAAGAGCCCCAAATTTTCGGATTTCGCTTGGGACATGTTATAGTTGGAACGGCTCAGCTTATCCAATTAGCGAAACAAGATGCTCAAGCATGGGCTCTAAAAGAAAATCGATCTCGTGCTCCGATGGGATACTCTGCAGTTGGTATATCATCTCCTTAAACACCTACTCAACGCTGGCAGAAACCCACTTCCCAGAACACTGAAATGCAATTATGATGCAACATTGTCTCCACAACACACTGGAATAGGTTGGATTGTACGCAACAGTGAGGCAACTTAGTATGTGATGGATATTGACAGCAATGGCGGCATGTCGTGACCGAGGGCTACATCATATCATTTTTAAAGGTGATTGTAAAGCGGTTCATCAAATGGCAACAGGAAAAGTTCAACGATTTCATTTTTTTTTTTTTTTTAACTCAAACAAATACTTTCATTAATAAAAGCCATTGAAGGCTAACATGATTCCACTAAAGCCATTGAAGGCTAACATGATTCCACTAGGGAAATCGGGTTCCCGAAGGATAACACCGAATGGCCAACGATTTCATTTATATAATTGGTCTCGTGATATACAGCTTTGGTCACAACAATTTGAAGACATATTTTCGCTGGGTGCCACGCTCATGTAATACACCGGTGGATATACTATCTAAATGGGCAATGAATCACCAATCACAACAATGTATTTGTCTTGATGTTCCACCTTTCCTTGTAAATTCAGTACAGCCTGAATTTCTTAACGAAATGAACACTTTGCTTTTTTTAAAAAAAAAACAAAAAAAAAAAACAAAACAAAACAAAATTTTTTAAGGGAAAACGTTTACAAAAAAAATTTTTTTAAAAAAAAAACAAAAAAAAAAAACAAAACAAAACAAAATTTTTTAAGGGAAAACGTTTACAAAAAAAAAAAACTTGAGATTTTAACATATAATTGCATGAAAAATTTAAGTTTTATTAAACAAAATATGAGAGCAATTCAATATAGTTTCTTCATCTTCTATACCACAAACCAAAGACTCAAATTTCAGCTTTCACTACATAAACACACACACAAGTCTACTTCTATATGGGGTTTCTTTATGTCTTGATGAGACACTAAATGAGAGAATAGACAACATCATCGTACGTTGGGAAGTCCAGTGGTCCATCTCCAATGAGTAGCACAGATGTCACAAGAACGGCGATAAAGATTGTGAAAACCAGAAACGATTTACATGGATCACCATTCTTCTCTTTCTCTGGTCCAACCGTCACAATCCCTTCTTGTCTTTCACTTCCTCTTCCAAGTTGGAGCACTGGACAAGTGAAGAATCCGTACACTATCCCGGCTGTAAGTGATCCAAGATTTGTCCTGTCATGAATCATATGTCAGTATCCCTCATAAGATGTTCTTCTTTAACTCTACTTGAATATAAGTAATAACCCAAGTGTGAGATTCACTGGGTTAGTTGAGAAAGGAAGGTTTTAAAGGAGAGTTAAAAGAATTGGTGGGAAATTTTTGAATTTGGTTTAGAGACACTATCTTTCGTTAATCAAGTCTGGTATACTAACCAAACAAAAGATCGAACAATGGAAGTCTGGAAGCTTACCAGTCATCAATGGGACCGAAATGGCTTAATATGAGACCCAATCCGGTCATTATAATGGCCTTCTGATACAAGTCCTCATATTCATCACTTTTGATGATCTCCTTGTTCTGACTTTGGTCTACAAGCCAAGCTCCTATTAAAGCAAATGCTGGTCCCTGCACCAACCCATATATATGCGAAGGCGATTAAGAACAGTAGCAGCTAATGCAATTTGGTAAGATATTAGGGGCAAATTAGTTAACTTACAGTTCCTCCAACAGTAGGATCTGGTGTATGCAGAAAGCTCATGAAATTACCAGAGACTCCTCCGAGAATGTAAATGAGATAAAATGTCAATAGTCCATAGTCACGGCATACTTTTGGTCCAAAAGTAAGCAGAGCCCAGGAGCTAAGGGCTACATGAGAGATTCCTGAATGCTGCAGATGTAAAATGAAAGTGATTCAAAACCAAAAAGGGAAAATGACATGAACCAAGTCATCAAGAGTATTAAATGGGTTACCCAAAAAGATTCAATGGCATGAGGAAAAAAAAAGCAATCTATACTTATTAAGTTTAATACTAAAGTTTTCGGCTATTCAAAATCTCCAGCTGTTTTGGTTGAGAGTGTTTCTAAAACAGTAAAGAATGGGAGAACAGACCCAATTTGTCGGTCTTGTACCAGAAACATGGGTGTGACAAGCCTCCACCATTCTCCAGCCATGATTAGATCATTTATCTTTGCTCCATATAACAACGGGAGTGATAGCAGTCCCATATCATTATTCCTAACTGGTGCTGCCGCTTCAAACAGACACACTCCAACATTTATGGATGCTAATATGCTCCTGCAATTTTGAAGGAGAGAGAAATAAAAAAGATTTCTAAGCATCAATAAGAACCAAGTGGCATCTAAGAAGAAAAAGAGGTGATTTAGAATTTTTACACCGCATAGAAGCTCAATGTATCTTTTGATTGATCATCATCATCAAGCTGCTGGAAAGGACTATTATTCTTTTTGATACCAGTCTTCCTCAATTTGTTTGCTACTGAACCACCTTCTGATTCTACTACTTCCAAACCTTTAGATTTTGAATCTGAGGGTCAAACAAGAGAGCATTAACAAAAACAAACATCATAAAGATCAAGCAACAAGACAGCAAATTCAAGAATATCGTAGTACACCTTTTTGGAGTTTGTTGAGATAAACAGTCAGAGAATCCAACTCTTCAGCAGCATTGAGTTCAGCTTCCTGATCAGTATCACCTACCCTTGAGATAGAAGGTTTCTCATCCTCGTTTTGAAGTTTCCCAGAGTAAGAATCCAATAGTTTAAGTCGCTTTTTGGCAATCTTACTCTCTGATGACGCCCTAACCAAGCATAATTTCCCTCTCAGTGAAAGACAAAGTGGTATTGAATTTATATGACTCTTCATCCTACAATCCCTGCCAAGCGTGGTTGCCTCAGTCATTGGTCTATGTTTCAGACCATTACTGCTACCACCAGAGGAAAAACGTCTTAAGCCATTTGAATCAAACAATACTTCTCCTTTACAGGGGGCTTCATGGTGAAGAGGAAAGAGTGCCATCTTCAGATCCTGTCCATTTAGAGCAAAATGTCATCATTCACCAAACCCCAAACAAGATTTACAAAAATATATTGATAATATTGTGGAAAACTAAAAAGTTTAGTGACAAACATAAAAGCCTAAAAATGGAAAATTTAGTTCAGGCCCTAAGATAATCACAGAACCTATTTGGGATTAAAACCATTTCACCACAGAAAAGAAGAGAAAGAAAGGTGAGATTCGAGATAATCTCAACGGGGCATTTAATCAAACAAGAGAAGGGCACAGTTTTTTTCAAGAATACAATACGGAAGGAGCATCAAAATCAGCTCTAGGAAGTGAGAAATTGTCTTCTCCCTCACCGTTCCCTCGAGGCTTTTCAATTAAGAAGTTGAGAGCGGAGAATCGAAAACAATTGGGAAGTATCAGAATCTTAACAAAGTGATTAGGTTTACCTTTGAACGGACAGCCTGATTCCAATCTTAACAGATTGAAGATTTGTGGTTGTGACTTGTTAGGATTAGGAAATGGAGTTCGTGTAAAGAGGCAGTGTCTTATGAAAATTACGTTTATGAACTGAACCTGAAGTGACCGAAAAACAATATTTTTATTTTATGGTTCAAATTTCGTCTCTTTTAGATATTTTATTATTGACCGGAAAGATATTTCTATTATCCCCTATATATTATTTGGGAAGCAAAAAAACTGATGTGTCATCACCAGAAGCATCCTCACGAACCTTATTTACAAATATGCCATTATCGAAAATTAAATTAATAAATTATTAACAAAAATTATTTACTATATTTAGCTATATCAAAAATTAAATTAATTAATTAATAACAATAATTAATTACTATATTTAGCTATAATTAATTACTATATTTAGCTATTACTTAAATAATCTCATATATATTATTTAAGAAGCGAAAAAGTTTAATAATCGTCGCCAGAATCGCTCTCACGAAACATATTTACGAACATACCATTATATTACTTGAGAAGCAAAAATGTTTAGTTGTCGTTGACATAATCACTCTCAAGAAAATCATTATATTAAAAATNATATATCGCTACTATTAGAATATTAGAAAAATATTATATAATTTTTGTATTGTTATCTAATCTTTAGTGTTTAAACTATATATATTTTAAAAATATTTAATACCGCACATGGTGCGGCAAAACATTTAGTGTAGGTTATTTTGAAGTATAATAAATTATGTTTTGAAAAATAAAGAGTATATTCAGCCCAAAAATTACCCTTAGGAAAACCCAAAATCTTAATATTAGTCGTATTTTTGAAAGCCCAAGCCCACTTTTATCCACTTGAATTAGGCATACAGATAATAGAAAAAAAATTAAGAAAAAGACGCCAGAAAAAAAAATTAGGTATATGAAAAAGACAATCAGAGATGATGAGAGGTGGCCCACCAGCGCCAGGCTGGACTCACCGACGGTGAACTGTGTTGGCTCTCGACGCCATCTTTAGAAAAAAATATATTTAAGATTCCTTCAATAAATGAATAAATAAACGCAATAATGGAAAGCTTCCCTTCTTCACAATTCTTCTCAGCTTTTTATAGCTTTTTAGCTTCAGAGCAAACAATGGAGAAGCGCCGGAGATAGAAGATCCGGACCTTCTTCATCCTCCTCCATTCTCCTATAGTCTCGTAAGTTCTTCTCTCCCCCTCCCCCTTCCAAAAACTCCATGATCAGAATTCTTGATGGTAGGTGAAATATAGAGAAGATTTAGGTATCTAGACTGAGTTAGTTCACCAACAGTAGTTTTGGCTCTAGATCTCTCCAAGTTATCAATTTTTGAAATTACAGAGACATGGACTCTCTCGCAATCGATTCGGATGTATACCTCAGATTAGGTCTTATCATAGATGATAGCAAACGATTGAAAAAGCCACCCACTGTTCTGTCCCGTCTCGCTTCTTCTCTGGAGAGATCTGTGTTGCTTTATAATGAGAATATACTGATTGAAACGCCAGAGATGATGGGAGACACTGTTACTTTACTGTGTTCGATGGGAGATCTCTTCCTGAGATCAGTATTGCACACTACTTAGTCCGCATTTTCAAATACTCTTCCTGCAGTCCTTCCTGCTTTGTGATTGCTCATATATACATTCATCAGTTTCTCCTGAAGACCCGAGCCCATCTCAAACCCCTTAATGTCCATCGTCTTATCATTACAAGTGTATTGTTAGCTGCCAAAGTCTTCGATGATAGGTATGTTTCATTACAAGTGTATTGTTAGCTGCCAAAGTCTTCGATGATAGGTATGTTACTACTCATTTTTATGGAATCAGAGGAATATGTAAGGTTTCCTTTCATTTCAATTTGCTTAAACTCATTAAGAATGTTTGTAGTTGATGCCACATTTTCAGGTATTTTAACAATGCATACTACGCAAGAGTGGGAGGTTTGAGCACGAGAGAGTTAAACAAATTGGAGATGAAGCTGTTGTTCACCCTTGACTTCAAGCTTCAGGTAGATCCTCAGACGTTTCACACACACTGTTGTCAGTTAGAGAAACATAACATGAATGGGTTCAAGATCGAGTGGCCTATAAAAGAAGCATGTCGAGCCAACAAAGAGACGTGGCAGAAGAGGACACCGGACTCAGTTTGCTCTCAAACAACAGCAGGTTAATCACGAACTCGTGTGGTAAAAAACATAGCTTTGTTTTTTCTTTTTGCTGTTGTATTTTGGTAATGATAATTCTTTTACAGGATGTTATTGTTGTGACAATTTGTGTAGTTAATATAATCATTTGCATCAATATTATACTAGTTAAACTAAAGTAGATCTTTCATTTTACATCAAACGGCAACTACTCCCTCTGTTGCTGCAGTTTACATTAGCAACCGCAGGACTTATTGGTTTCCTGTTAGAGGGAACATCCTTGATCTCTGGTTCAACAGCAGTAGTAGCCCTAACCACCTCAACGTTACCACCTGAACTACTGGCTTCTCCATCATCATTGCTATTCTTAGAGTCAGAAGGGGGTGGTGCGATCGAAGATGGTGAATCTCCTGAGTGGTCGCTGCTGGGATTATCATGCGGCTCCTTAAGCGATATTTTGATGATCCTCTTGTTGATTATCTTCATATCCTTGATCTCTCTAGCGTTTATATCAACCAAGTCATGTAAATATACTTTCTGGTTAGAGCCGTCAAAGTTGCGGATATGGACCTCAGGTTGGCTCGTTGATTGAGCAGGACGAGCAGGAGGCGGAGAAGGAGAAGTAGTCGGAGGTGTAATAGGAGGAGGAGGAGTAGGACGACGACGAGTAGTAGTAGTAGGAGGAGCAGTAGTAGTAGTAGTAGGACGACGACGAATAGTACTAGGAGGAGGAGGAGGAGGAGGAGGAGGAGAAGGAAGAGGAGCCATTTGGGGAGGTTCAGGTTCCCACAAAAGCTCGGCTCTTTTGCAGACTTTAGCTGCCATGGTTATAAGCACTTGAGGATCAATGTCACTATTCATTTCAATAGTCCCTTCGTTTGCATTAACCTTTATGGAATGCACTCCTATTCATAAGTGCTAATCAGAATCCAATCGACTAAACTAGTTACTGTGTATGATAATATATATATATAGTAATGCATTAGATAACCTTCAACTTTCAGCATGGCTTGTTTCACTTTCCTAACACATCCTTTGCAACAATTGGGTTTCAGTTTCAAAATGCGCGTCTCCTGTATTAATTTTACCATAACAATTAAAAAAAAAAAATTAAAAAGCTTCGATGTAAAAACAAGAATATCTTTTGATCATCGTAGAAAAAAACAAAAATAATGAAAAAGGAACGAACCAGAGGATGACCTTCCATGGTTAGAATTTAGAAATAATTTGCGTTGTATTAATTATTAAAGATGTAACAACAGGAAAAAAAATGGTTCTTATATTTATATTTAAAAAACAGAATGTACAACCTCGTACGTACGTGTTAGTTAGAAAAAAAAATGGTTCTTATATTTATATTTAAAAAACAGAATGTACAACCTCGTACGTACGTGTTAGTTAGATATGAATGAACGAATAGAGGTGTGCATAAAATCTTAAAAGCTTGCATGTAATGTTCACGACTTTTCTTATTAATCATCGATCATGCGAAAAAATACTGATTTCTTTGAATTATATTTAACTATGTAATTTATAAAAGCGTGCAGGCTTGGTTTAAAGTTGAATTATTACAAAGCAATTGTTAATATTGAGATTGGATAGCTTCTCTAAAATTTCAATATGCATATTTAACTTTAATTTTGTCGCTTTATATTTTCTTTTTCTAATTTGCAATACAGTTTTTTTGGTGCAATTGAATGAGCTAATGATTACTGAAAGATTTTTTTTTTTCTTTTAAGTTAATGCAGAAGGTAGACGAAACTACGTTACTGGTCCTATTATTTTCTTTATGATATGCTTAATTTATATTATTTTTTTACAGGGCGATGATTAAGCTTATTATTATTTGTTTTCTTTGTATCTATCATGAACATTATACTTATAAATTTAAAGAAGTGAAAAAACTAGTGGCCACCTTTGATTAAACATTCTAACACCGTTACCAAATTGTTAGATGGAAAACAAACGATGCAAAATATCAAACACATATTTCCAGAATTGATTATTTGGGGTCAAATCAATGTAACTAACTAGTTTTGAGCTTTTAGACCCGTTTTATTCCCGAGACGAAATCAACGTATCTGGATGGTTTTGCAGTTTTGGTCCAAATTGATTATTTGGGGTCAAATCAACGTAACTAGTTTTGAGCTTTTGGACCTGTTTCATTCCCGAGATGAAATCAACGTATCTTGATGGTTTTGCAGTTTTGTCCAAATTGATTATTTGGGGTCAAATCAATGTAACTAACTAAGTTTGAACTTTAAGCCCCATTTCATTCCCGACACGAAATCAACGTATCTTGATAGTTTTGCAGTTTTGGTCCAAATTGATTATTTG
>CM071716.1:53410612-53426156 GCA_036630335.1 Physaria fendleri | reverse complement strand
CCAAATCATGGCTCCGCAATTTATCAACAGTCTTCCCTCTTCCTCGGGGTTCTTAGTAAAGGCAATAACGCCTATCCGACCAACAGAACCCAATTGCCTAAAAGCTGATATGATATTATTAATCGTCCTCCTACCATTAACTACTACATCTTCTTCACCTCGAGGAGGAAGAGGATAGTCCTCCACGTTCCAAAACACGTATATATTTTCCCCTTCACAAAACAAAACGTAGAAACGATAAACGCATAGAGAAACAATAAAGGACAGATCCGATCTGAGAGAGATCTTACTCGTGAAATGCTCATTGGGAAAATTCTTGTTTCTCAATTCCCATGAGCTTGCCATGATTCAGCGATTGAATTGGTAATTTCTCCAGCTAAATTAGGGTTAGATCGGCGCTGCACCTGAGAGATGGATTTGCCCTATCGGTGCCTTGCTTTTTTATAGGCAAGCTTTCGTGGTGGTCATGATTTGTTCTAGAAACCCATTTTATCACTCTAGTTATCGGACCGTTAAGGCCCATATGATTTGTTATACACTTCTCAATTATAAAATTTTCATTTAAATTCGTTGTCAGTGTTTTCCAAAATAATAATAAAAAAAAACTCGTTGTCCAAGAAATTCAATCTCTTTGAGAAGTCCGAATTACAATCAGAATTTGATTGTTTTTAAAAACTATTAGTTAAAAAATAAAATAAAATTATAATTATTAATTTTTTTTTTTTTTTTTAGTTTAATGTGATATTTATTAAATAAACCAGAAGTATAAACCTAGTTTAGTTTTATCTTCTGAATGCTTGCTGCCAACGGATAAATATTGCCGCTTGATCCAGTTGGCGTGGGAAATGAGCTTGTAGTCATAGAGAGAGCAGGTCGAGGATGTAGCGAGTGATGGCTGACTCTGTTTTCTTAGCATTGTTGTGTAGACAATGGTAAAATCTTATAACTTAATGATGTAATAGATTTTGTAGATATCCAAATGAGTTTTTTATAAACGAAGAGTGATAAAATCGAGTCAACAGCAAAAGAATTTCTTTTTTTTTTTGGTTTAATGTGATATTTATTAATTAAAAAACCAATGTGTATTTACAGAGAATTAAAATTGAAAATGAGGGTTCATTAAGTAAAACCAGAAGTGTAAGCCTTGTTTAGTTTTATCTTCTGAATGCTTGCTGCCAACAGATAAATAAGGGATTTGCCACTTGATCCAGTTGGCGTGGGACAGGAGCTTGTAGTCGTTGAGACAGCAGGTCGAGGATGTAGCGAGTGATGGCGGACTCTGTTTTCTTAGCATTGTTATGTAGACGGTTGTTTCTTTCTCTCCAGATGGAATAGACTGAGGCNAGTGGTAGTACGATCATAGATTTTGCGACTGAGTTGCAGCCATATGGTGGTAGAGTAAGAGCAGTCGAAGAATAAATGCTCGCGAGTTTCGTTGGTCACACCACAGAACGTGTACACTTGAGGCTGACCCCATCGTGCAGATCGCACACCCGTAGGGAGACGGTCCAGCATAGCGAGCCAGACAATAAAGGAGTGGCGAGGAAGAGCTAGCTTAGTCCAGACCAACTTTGTCCATTCCTTTCTTGTGTGACGAACCCTCAGCTGCTCCCAAGTTGACTTTGCAGAAAACTGAGGTTGGTATAAATCATTTCCATGTTTCCAGAGTACTTTATCTGCGCCTCTCACAATTTTCGGTGGCTGTACCATGTTGATGTGTTGCACATGCTCTCGTACTAGGGGGTTCCTTCTGTAACGCAGATTCCAAACTCCATCTCTGGCTACATCTGAAACCCGAGCCCGTCGTGGTACTCCCAAGAGGTAGGACCCATGTCACCTACTTGATTAATAAGCGAACCCGAGCCAAGCCAATTATCCAGCCAAAAAAACGTGCTATTCCCATCACCAATGTCGTACTTAAGGAAGGTAGAGGCAAGAGGTCTAAGCTTTAGCAGTTTGTTCCAAATCCATGATCCTCGGGTGTGCCGTTTAAGATCCCAGAAGGATGTGTATTTCAGGAGATAATGCTTCGTCCAAACTGTCCAGTAAGATGTTGTAGAAGAATGCAACCTCCATATAAGGTGTAACGAGAAGGCCGTAGACGTGTCCTTGAGACGACGGACACCTAGTCCTCCCTCTGCCTTAGGTAGACATAGATCTTGCCAAGCGACTTTTGATTTTGTTGAGATATCTGGTGACCCAGACCATAGAAAAGCAGAGCACATTCCTTCAATTTGGTTGAGACAACGTTGAGGAAGACGAAAGACAGAGCACATTCCCTCAATTTGGTTGAGACAGCGTTGAGGGAGACGAAAGACAGAGCACCAAAAATTTGCAATCCCCGTGATGACTGATTTAGTCAGTTGTAGTCTTCCTCCATAAGATAAGAACTTTACCGTCCAGGATTTAAAGAATTATATTTGTAATTAGTGTAAATAATATATAAGTGATATTATAATATTCAATTACACCAAGAAATATTGTTTTTCGATTTATTTTTTATGGTTTATTTGTTGTTAGATTTTTTTTTTTTTTTTTGCAACTCATATTTGTTGTTAGATTTTTGAAATATTGTTTTTCGATTTATTTTTTATGGTTTATTTGTTGTTAGATTTTTTTTTTTTTTTTTGCAACTCATATTTGTTGTTAGATTTTTATGGATTTAATTGTAATCGTAAATCAAATATTAGTGTTTATCTTTAACTTTTTAATTATAATATTTTGTTAAAAGTAATATATATTTTTTAATTATAATGGTATGTTTGTAAATATGGTTCGTGAGAGTGATTATGGCGACGACACCTAAGATTTTTTCTTCTCAAATAATATATAGGGGATTTTTCTTCTAAGACTAATTGAAAAAGATTACTTTTAAAAAATAAAAATTTTTCTTCTAAGACTAATTGAAAAAGATTACTTTTAAAAAATAAAAAGATTGGTGGTTCACGATGAGAACGATCCAACGAGCCATGGTGAACCTGAGTGGCGTCAAGCTGTGGTCCATCCACTGCGAAGAGTGGGAGGTGTTCGCTGCTCTGTGAGACCAGCCTGAGGCGTTACCCTCCACTCTAAGAACCGTTTGAGCCTAGCCTTTGCTCGACCCACTCGTTCAACTCAAAGCTTGGAGTGGGCAGCTCGAGCTATGGCACAGCAGACTCGACCCGTGGACTGAACCAGTGCTCCACCAACCTATTGTCCCCACTCGGGTCACAAGCTCTCGCTACTGAACTCGACGTTCAAAACTTGTTCTGTAATCATATATAAAGTAGAATATTTTGTTTCAGGTTAACGGTGGGACAAAAAGATATAATATACGATTCATTTTTCCTTATTTTGGGGTTTGATCAACAGATTTGGATTGTTATAAATTTATAAATACTTCAACCATGAGATAAGTTTTGGAAAAGCATAGAAACAAAACAAAACAAAACAGTCTCCTACACATATCATCAGGACCCACATGAATGTGTGTTTATGTATCCTATAACATCAGCAAGTCTAGACATGCGATTGTCATCAGAAACTACTAAAAGTTCCTTAAAATCATGTTCATTCTTCATAGAGAACCAACAGGGCGTAAACTTATGGTAGTGCCATGGACCATAACCTTTATGTTTCCTCGACCCTAAAACTCCCCAACTATTAGCTTCCATGTCGTACATATGAACCTTAGTAACTAAATCACCATTAAGCTTCTTCCCCCTCCTCCACCACAAGTTGCTTGCCATCGTATGCAACTATTTCCCAATCGACATCTTGATATTCTTCCATGGGTACGTTCTTGATCTGTTAGCAAGAGTCCATTTGGAATTCTCGAGTGTATAAATTGATATAGTCTCTCTTGTCCCTAATATAAGGATTAGGCGGTTGATCTTATCGTCTACTGCAAAAAATCGTTTTATTCCCGATTTGAAACTAAAAGATGCTTCGAAAGAAGAAGGGATTAAGTATGCTTGCTCTGTTTTCGGGTTGAAATCTATGATACTTCCATCACATCTCAACCAATGAAAAGTACCATCCAAGTAGACACTATTACCCAAAAAAAACCCACTTTTTGAGTCGGGTATGATGGTAGCTTTCGATAATCTCCATGAATCTCCATCGCTGATTTCGAATTCGTATGTATCAAACTTCTCGAATACGAATACGATCTTGAATCTTCTTCGATTTCGTTCTACCAAAAAACCAATGCCCTTAATTTTACGGCTTGTGACATTCCTAGCTTCCAAGAAGGATCTATTAACCGAAACCTCTTTGTAAGGGGATTTGCGACGAATATGAGGCGATTAATGTATAGTAGGAGAAAGCCGGAGCAAGAATGCAATATATAACAATTCTTTCGTAACAATACATCTGTGCTTTTTCCTGTTGACAAGGACATAGTTCCCGATGTCTCCTTTATAGCTTAAAACGAGTCTGGATCTAACCCGGGAAAAATAATTGATTTCAAAGTATGGATCTTCAAATATATGAAATTTGAAATACTTATTGCTAGAGATTTGCGTTCCAACTTGAAAAGAATTTCATCGATTATATCCAAAGGTAATCCTTTCATCATTACTCAAATCTGTTAGAGAATTCGTTGATGAGTAGAGAAAACAAAGACACAAGAATTGATAACCGAGTTCCCAGCCTCTAACTAGTACGTCTCGAGTGAAAACCGTCTCTCACAAAGCTTCACTAGAAAAAGATTGGTTACAGAGATTCGCCTTGTCTTTGCTTTTTTGGCTTAAACCCTAGTACATGTTCTACCCAACTTTTATATAACGTTATACTAATAGGGTTTTTCTCTTTTGCAGCCTTGGAAGATGGGCTTCCAGCAACCAAATTAGGCCCAATCATTACAAAATCAAAGTGAATACAAAAAAACGAGACAGATCTCTTTTTTTTTGTCATGGAACGAGACAGATCTCTTATAACAAAAAGTATAAGGTTAACTTGCACATTAAATATAAATTTACATCTTTAAAAATGTTAATTTTCTAGACATACATTACTACATTTTGGCTATAAATAAAGTATTTATTCATAATTCATCTCTTCATTCATATTTTTAGAAGAGTTTGAAAAACACCCGTTAATAATTATTGGCTAGTTAATAATTAAATTAAAGTTAAAGAGGAAACGATGAAATATAATAAAGAAAATCAAAAGATATTGTATAATATACGAATAATTGATTATTGGATTTGATACTTAATTTGAAAGTATGTATTTGATAATATGAATATATGTTTAGAATATGATGTTTATTAATAAAATTTTCGTTACTGAGCTCGACGTACTGTTACTGTTCTGACAACATATATAAACCAAAACAATTTGAGTCAAGTACACGATGTGGGACAAAAAAAACATATATACAAGTTTTTAAATTGTTCATTCCCAACCTGTTCATTGCTTTCGTACACGATGTGGGACAAAAAAAACATATATACAAGTTTTTAAATTGTTCATTCCCAACCTGTTCATTGCTTTCTCCACTTTCTTTTTTTTTTTTGAAAGAATGTTAAATTTATTCCCCAAAAAACCTTGTTCAAAACAACCAACACAAACAGCTCAGAACAGACTCTGAGGCTTACAACTTTCAGTCAAAAGTAACAGTTCTAAAAAAGCTTTAGAAACAACCTTACCAAAACCAAGCAAACACACAAACAAACAGCCACAAAATAAACAACAGTAACCAGAGTTTTAATTAAGAAAAGGCTTCTATATACGTGGTTGCTTGATGGCTGAAGTAAGGATGCTCTGAAACCTGCAAACAAGCAAAAGCACTAAGCTGCGCAAAGAAACTTGATGTCCTAACCCACAAAGATGTCAGAGACTTAGCTTTGGCCCTTGGGTAAACAGAGTTTCTGCAACCCAAGAGACTAGTAAACAAGGATTTGCATAGGGCTAGGAAAAGAGACTTGAGGGATGCCCCATTTTCTCCTCAAATCCAGCTTAAGCAAACACTGCACAGATTTAACAATTTGCTAGATTCTGTGAAGGAAAGAGGCTAATAACAAATAGGGATTTTGAAACTTAGCTTTTGCTCCTGGGAGATTAGAAAGATCTAATTCCCAAGAGACTTTGAAACGATTACTGGCTCAGGGCATGAGAAACGGTCAAAAGAAGAGAGTGCCGCCCCATTTGCTACTCCTTCCCACAGAGATAAACTCAGGACCCTGGACAGTGAAAGTGCATCAAACTGATGTGTGACAAGAGCCAACGGGCTTATTGAATGAGGATAGGAAGCTTAACTTCTGCTCCTGGAAATCAGTTTTGACTTCCAAGAGACTAAAAGAAAATTCAGGCTGGGGATTGAGATAAAATGAGAGAGAAGTCAATCCCAAACTTCAAACTCCCTTCAACCTCCAAGAAATGTGTTAGCTGTGTCTGGTGTTAAACCAGAGCTGAAGGCCATTTGAGTACTTATTCCCTTCCGATAAAAGACCAAGGAGTTTATTTCGAACAACTCGGTCAATCCATGATATGATAGTACTTGAGGGGTGACTAGCATTGTTATGCTTCCTCTCATTTCTTTCTCTCCAGAGATAGTATATGGTGACCTGGAAAGCATAGATAAGCACAAAAGAAGTCAGAGAACGATCCGTGGGCAAAATGTTCACAAGATCAGTCCAGCTGTTAGTGAATAGCCTCCCCATTAGTTTTCCAACTGTGCTGTTCCAAACCGAAGTTGAGTACGGACAAGAGAAGAATATATGATCCCTTGATTCTTCATCATTTGAGCATAAGAAACACTGCGAATCATAGCTTCTGTTCCACTTTTTAATTCGAGTCCCAACAGCCAGCCTGTCCCTCATAGCAAGCCAAACAATGAATCTGAATTTTGGAGTAGCTTTCTGAATCCAAACTATTTTGTTCCAGGCAACCATCTGATCTGCAGTTCGCACCTGAGCCCAAGTATGCCAGGATGAGAAGAAAGGTTTGAAATTATCATCCTTAAACCTCCACACGTAAACATCCTCCGTGAATCTATCATAAGCAGCTCGAGCCTCCTGAATAACCTCTTCAATTTGCAGCAAATTTTCAGTTCTGTGCCTTCTCTTCCTTGACATATTAATAGCATCAGCTACAGAGGCGTTTCTCCCCAAACCCATATCTATAAACCCCCTATCTCCAACCAGATCATAAAGAACACCCAGAGAGGACCAATTCTCAAACCAAAAATTTGTAGAGCAGCCATTATGAACTTCAACCTTAAGAAAACCTCTAGCTAAGGATCTATATTTCAGGATTTTCCTCCACATCCAAGATCCCACATTGGAGGTACTAGAGAGAGTCCAAAAAGATTTACCTTTTATGATATGCTGCCAAATCCATTGAACCCAAAGGGATGGTTTCTTTGTGACTATTCGCCATATCAACTTGAGAGCACAAACCTTGTTTACCTCTGTTAAGCCTCGTATCCCTAAGCCTCCCTCCTCTTTTGTTTTAATGACATCTGCCCATGCTACTTTGGCTTTGTTGGTACTTAGATCAGCTCCAGACCAAAGGAAAGCATTACACAGACTCTCAATCTCCTTCAAATATCCCTTTGGAATTCTATAGGTGCTCAACCAAAAATTAGTAATCCCAGAGATGACAGAGAGGATGAGTTGTCTCCTGCCTGCATATGAAAGTGACCTGTTTTTCCAGCTGCTTATCTTCTTCGTGATTTTACCAAGGAGAGGCAAGATATCATCATGCGTCATTCTCTTTGTTAAGAGAGGTAGACCCAAATATCTGACAGGCAAAGAACCCATTGAGAAGCCAAAAACATTCGTTATTCTTTCTTGATCCATAATGTCCATATTGGACATAAAAATCTTTGACTTTTCTAAAGATATCTGAAGACCAGAACATTTGGCAAAATTATCAAAGATTCTGACCACAGTCTCGATGGCTTTGAAACTACCCTCTGTAAAAATTATAATGTCATCAGCGAATGACAAATGGGTGATTCCCAGCTTCTCACAACGCGGATGATACCCAAGGGACTTATCTCTTGCTGCTTTATTTAACCACCCAGAGAGAACGTTCATACTGATAACAAAAAGATAAGGAGAGAGAGCACAGCCTTGCCTTAAGCCTCTTGTGCTACCAAAATAACCCGCAAGCTCGCCGTTAACTTGTACAGAGAAAGATGCTGAAGATATACAAAGCTCGATCCAGTGAATGAAGTCCATAGGAAAGTCCATGCATCTAAGAGTCTGAAGAAGGAATTGCCAATTTATAGAATCAAAAGCCTTAGTGATATCAACCTGCAATGCACATCTAGGACTTTGGTTGGGTAGATGATAGTCACGCACCATTTCGGTAGCCAAAAGGATGTTTTCCATTAAGAGTCTATCCTTGATAAATGCAGACTGGTTTGGAAGGATCATTTCCGGTAAAAGAAGCTTCAATCTGTTAGCCAAAATTTTTGAAACAATCTTGTAGACCACATTACAGCAGGCAATTGGTCTATAATCTTTCATTTCCACCACTTGTTCTTTCTTTGGAACCAGGGCCAATATAGTAGAGTTAACACCTTTGGGGAGAAATCCTTTCACAAAAAAAGATTAAACAGCTTTTATCAAATCCTCTCCAGTTATGTCCCAGGTACTTTGAAAGAACTCCACACTAAACCCATCCGGACCCGGGCTTTTGTGCTTTGCCATCCCAAACACAACTCTTTTAATTTCTGCAGCCGTAACTTCTTGAACCAGCAAGCGTTTGTTCTGTGGTGAGCATCGAAATGAGACAAGATCTGATAAAGCCTCCTGCTCCATGGGAATAGAACCATCCTGAAAATTGAGAAAATCTTGATAAAACTCAACAGCAGCAGCCTTAATATCATTCTTGGCTGTGAGTACCCTGCCTTCTTTGTGAATTTCGTGAATAGTGTTATGCTTCCTTCTCTGCTCTAAAGACTTGTGAAAGAATCTGTTATTCCCATCCCCCTCTTTAAGCCAATGAATCTTCGCTTTCTGCTTCAAAACCTTCTCCTCAATATAATAGAGTTTCTGCCATCTATCAAAAGCTGTTATCTCTTCTTCAAGATGCCTGGAACTTGGATCAGAAAAGTTAATCTGCTGCTTTTTACAAAGAGAATCAAAAGCTTCTCTGACTTTCTGAGTAATATTTCCTACTTCCTCTTTCGCTAACCGACGAAGGATTGGCTTAAGAGCCTTCAATTTCTTGGAGAATCTGTGAAGAGCTGAAGTCGAGATGAATAGAGGGGTAGTTGAATTCCAGAACGCAGTCACAGCTTCTCTAAACTTGGGAGAATGCGTCAAATGATTTTCAAATTTGAAAGGCACACGCTTCCTCTCCACAGAACCACCAAAAACCAGACAACCACGCAGATGGTCTGAGCACCCACCCGCTTCAAAGAGACTATAAGAATTTGGGAAATAGTCCATCCAACTTTCATTGACCAAAATCCGATCAAGCTTCTTGCAGATCAGACCCTCTTTGCGCTTATTACACCACGTTAGTCTTGGACCATGACCAGCTAGATCTTCCAGCAAACAAACATTTATAACCTCTTGGAACTCCCTCATTCCTGCAGTGATTCCCGCCACATTCTCGCCAACATGTTCATGTAAAGAGAGAGTATTAAAATCTCCCATGATTACCCAAGGTTTTTGATTAAAAATAGGGGAGTTAGCATGGAACTTCAAATCATCCCACAGTTCTCTTCTATCCTCAGCCTGGTTAAATCCATAAATGAAAGAACAAAAGAATTCAGTAGTCTGACCTGGTAACAAGATAGAGACAGTCATCAATTGACTACTTTGGTAGACTGGAGTTAATCTCACATCATTGCTCCAACAAACCCAAATCCTGCCTAGTCTGTGATCCTCATAGTTGAACATATAAGACCAGTTTGGACAGATATTCTCCGCTATCGACCAAGCTTTATTTTCTTTGACCCTCGTTTCAATCACACAACCAAACTTTAAATTTTTTAACCTGATCCAATCCCTTATAACCAATTGTTTTGGGGCTTGGTTAAGACCCCTTATATTCCAGAAAAAACCTGTCATGGACGGCCTTTACGACCCTTCTTATTATTCCCCTTTTTCCCTTTCTGATCAGATTTATCCTTCTTTTTATTCTTAGCCGCTCTGTCTTTCCGAGTTCGAAGAGTTCTCCCTGATTCAAACCCTTTCTCTAAGTCCACTTTATTTACTTGGTCCTCTTGATCAGAATCAGATAATTCAAAATCTTCCTCTGAAGAATCCCGTAGCACATCATATCGAGTCCCTGTCCGGATACCAGTATCAGCAGGTTTATAAGGGCTCCTACTAACTTTTACTGGAGAGACCCATGCTTCCTCCTCTGGAGCTGAGTCTTTAGACTACCTCTGAAGAATATGAGTAACCACTCGATCTCTCTGGCCTGGGCTTTGAGTTAGTTTAGGGGAGTAAATTTGTCTTGAAACAGGACTGAAAATACGACCAAAAGAGCCAGAGCTTTTGTTCTCTGGAGAAGTATAAGCCTTCTTTGAATGAATTCCAGTCACCGTTTGAGAGTTGTTCTGCAAATTTTGTGTTTCCTGCAGAGGAGAGATTTGAGCAGGAATACCAGTTTCTGAAGCTAAGATGTTATCCTTTTGACCAGTTTTAACCGAGACCATTCCTTGATCAACTCTAACTGGTGACGGCTGAATTTCCCCTTCTTCCACCTCTGTAGAACCCTGAACTTTATCAACCTTTCTGAAATCTGGAGCTTCTCCTTCTGCTAATCCTTTGTGAAGACATCCAACTTGATCATGACCCCAGTTCAAACATCTACTGCACTTGGGAGGTAGCCATGGATAAGAGAAAGAGACTTTATATGTTTGACCTGATGAGGAGTGCCTAACGGACAGCTCTGTGGGCAGAATTGCATTTAGCTCAACCTCAATTTGGACTTTAGCTTCATCAAAACGAGTACAAAGCTCAGTTTCTTGATGGAGTTTCAGAGGTGTCCCTACTGCACTAGCTAAGAAACTTATTCCTTTCCTGGTAAACAACTTGGCAGGCACATTTTTTTATCACTACCCACACAGGCATATGAGTTAGAATAGGTTGAACATCCTCAATTATTGGAGACCAGCTAGAGACAACCATAGGTAACTTTGCTATTCGCCACATTCCCCTATTCAAGACCTTTTCTCTAACTTTCTTATCACTAATTCTGAACTTAACCATCCTCTTATTCACAGAAAAGACCTGAATCTTAACTTCCTTATTTCCGAACCTCCAAATCTGTTTAACGATCATATGGATTACCCCAGGGTGTGGAGCCTCATCCGGAAAACTCCCTATCAAGAAATCCATCCAAAGCGGCTTGTCATCATCAATCTCTGATGGAATATCAAACACTGATCCACCTGCAAGTTTTCCAGAATCAAAAGAAAAACAAGATAGCTTTAAACTTGTATCAACAGCTGCAGAGTAAGAGATCTTAGCTGTCTGCTCTTGAGAATTCAGATTTGGATTCTGATTGTCAAGAGACTGAGCAATTTTCACAGGCAATTGTTTAATAGAATGATTCGCATCATCCTTCAATAACGCCAAAGCGGATTCTGAATTCTGATTTACATCCGACGCTTCTGGATGTTTGAGAGCAGAACCTGAGCTCGCGTCATGCTGAGAAGACACACGACCTCTCTTGAGCTTGAGAGATCCATCTAAAATTGGAAAATCCGTTGTAGATGAGAGGAGAGGAGTCGCCGGAAGAGATCCTCTATCTACCGGAGATCGCGGCGGAGAATCCCGCTCGCTCATCGGAGCAAAAACCAGAGAAGAGAAAACAAAATACCACAATCGCCAAATCGCCGTAACCGTTTAGAGAGAGAAAATTTTTTCCTTCAGAATCACCAAAAACTGTAAATGCTTTCTCCACTTTCTATGTAAATGAGTGTGATAATACAGAGTCTATTTGCATACAGAAGCACCAATTTCTGCCATTTTGGAATAAGAAGAATCAAGCTGTCTTCTTGATCATTGAATTGACATGGCAAGAGCTTCATATGCTTAGTCTTCTTGATCATTGAATTGACATGGCAAGAGCTTCATATGCTTATTTTGGGGTTTGATCAACAAATTTGGATTCTTGAGCATTCTACAATTATGGAACTTGTTAGTTCTTCTCCTTTCCGCTTTGAATTATGTTTATAATTTTTGTATAAATTAAAATTTTGGACCATTTCCGATTTAAATGCAGGAACCATGCTAATCTCCTTTGTATCAATCTAATTTTATCAAGATGTTCACGAAGAGTCTTCGAATTATGTTTTAATTCATGGGTTTTGGATGATATGCTTTTAAAACACATCAATTTCTAGATGAGTTTTAACTCTAATGTATTCAATATCCAAATGAAAATGATGGTTTTATCGTACTTGATATCAATGTTATGAGAAGTTGTAAAGAGAGTTTGCTTAAATTCACGAGCTAGGGCTGGACACAAGTATCCGTTATCCGTTTAATACTCATTACTTACCTCGTATCAGGTTTGTTTTAGTAAGTACCTGCATAGAACAAAGCCAAGTATCAAGTCACATTTCTAATTACTAGCAAAAATGGGACAAGTAACAAGTCAAAGAAAAATTTTCAGTACTTGCTACTTGTTTCATACTCGTTACTTGTTACTTGTTATTTTATTACTCGAAAAAATTACTTGTTACTCGCAAGTATTACTTGTTACTCGAAAAGTATTGCTTGTTACTCGAAAAGTATTGCTTGTTACTTGACAAGTAGTGCTTGTTACTCGCAAGTAATACCCGTTACTCGTTTAAACAAAACTTATTACATATTAATTAAAAATTACTTGTTACTGGTAAGTACCCGTAGCGGGACAAGTGATCCGCAAATCTTGGGATTTTGGGCAAGTACCCTTATGACCAAGTACCCGTTTCTGACAAGCCAAATACAAGTCTAAGAATTATGATACTTACAAGTAACAAGTAATATCGGTTTTATCGTACTTGATATCAATGTTATGAGAAGTTGTAAAGAGAGTTTGCTTAAATTCACGAGCTAGGGCTGGACACAAGTATCCGTTATCCGTTTAATACTCATTACTTACCTCGTATCAGGTTTGTTTTAGTAAGTACCTGCATAGAACAAAGCCAAGTATCAAGTCACATTTCTAATTACTAGCAAAAATGGGACAAGTAACAAGTCAAAGAAAAATTTTCAGTACTTGCTACTTGTTTCATACTCGTTACTTGTTACTTGTTATTTTATTACTCGAAAAAATTACTTGTTACTCGCAAGTATTACTTGTTACTCGAAAAGTATTGCTTGTTACTCGAAAAGTATTGCTTGTTACTTGACAAGTAGTGCTTGTTACTCGCAAGTAATACCCGTTACTCGTTTAAACAAAACTTATTACATATTAATTAAAAATTACTTGTTACTGGTAAGTACCCGTAGCGGGACAAGTGATCCGCAAATCTTGGGATTTTGGGCAAGTACCCTTATGACCAAGTACCCGTTTCTGACAAGCCAAATACAAGTCTAAGAATTATGATACTTACAAGTAACAAGTAATATCTACAAGTCTAAGAATTATGATACTTACAAGTAACAAGTAATATCAAGCCCACCGAAAATAGCAAGTACTCGTACCGTGCCGTGCCTATCAAAAGGATTGTCTTCTTCAAGTAATTTTTGATTTATAAATACTTCAACAATGAGATAATTTTTGGAAAACATAGAAAGAAAACAAAAGTCTCCTACACATATCAAGACCCACATGAATGTGTGTTTATGTATTCTTCAAGACCCACATGAATGTGTGTTTATGTATTCTATAACATCAGCTAGATTAGACATGCTCTTGTCATCAGAAAATAAAAGTTCCTTAAAATCATGTTCATCCTTCATAGAGAACCAGGAGGGCGTAAACTTATGGTAGTACCATTGACCGCTCGATCCTAAAACTCTCCAACTATTAGCTTCAATGTCGTACACATGAATCTTAGTAACTAAATCACCATTAAGCTTCTTCTCCTCCTTCACCACAAATTGCTTGCCATCGTATGCAAGTATTACCCAATCGACATCAGGACTACTTTCTTCCATGGGTACGTTCTTTTGCTTGCCATCGTATGCAACTATTTCCCAATCGACATCTTGATATTCTTCCATGGGTACGTTCTTGATCTTTCTAGCAAGAGTCCATTTGCAATTCTTGAGTTTATAAATTGATATAGTCTCTCTTGTCCCTAATATAAGGGTTAGGCGGTTGATCTTATGGACTACTGCAAAAAATCGTTTTGTTCCCAATCCGAAACTAGAAGGAATTATGGATGCTTGGAAACTAGCTTGTTCTGTTTCAGGGTTGAAAGCTATGATACTTCCATCAGATCTCAACCAATGAAAAGTACCATCCAAGTAGACACTATCACTCAAAAAGAACCCACTTTTTGAGTCGGATATGATGGTAGTTTTCGATAATCTCCATGAATCTCCATCGCTGAATTCGAATTCGTACATATCAAACTTCTCGAATACCATTACGATCTTGAATCTCTGGATAGTTTGATTTCGTTCAACCAAGAAACCACCGCCTTTTAGTTTACGACGAGCTTGTGCAGACCGATCTATTAACCGAAACTTCTTTGTAAGGGGATTTACGACGAATAAGCGGCGGCGATCAATGAATAGTAGGAGAAGGCCGGAGCAAGAGTCCAATATATAACAATTCTTTCCTAACAATACATCTGTGCTTTTTCCTGTTATTCTTTCCTAACAATACATCTGTGCTTTTTCCTGTTGACAAGGACATACTTCCGATAGGTCCTTTATAGGATAAAACGAATCTGGATCTTACCCGGGAAAAATAATTGATTTTAAAGTATGGATCTTCAAATATATGAGATTTGAAATACTTATTCGTACATCCCATTATCACCAGAGATTTGGGTTCCAACTTGAAAAGAATCTCGTCGATTATATCCAAAGGTAATCCTTTCATCATGGATATGATGGTAGTTTTCGATAATCTCCATGAATCTCCATAGCTGATTTCGAATTCGTATGTACCGAACGTCTCGAATACGCATACGATCTTGAATCTTCTTTGATTTCGTTCTACCAAAAAACCAATGCACTTAAATTTACGAGCTTGTGAAATTCCTACCTTCCAAGAAGGATCTGTTAACCGAAACCTCTTTGTAAGGGGATTTACGACGAATAAGCGGCGATCAATGAATAGTAGGAGAAGGCCGAAGCAAGAGTGCAATATATAACAATTCTTTCCTAACAATACATCTGTGCTTTTTCCTGTTGACAAGGACATAGTTCCGATGNCTTCTCTCACAAAGCTTCACTAGAAAAAGATTGATTACAAAGATTTGCCTTGCCTTTGCTTTTTTCGCTTAAACCCTAATACATGTTCTCCCAACTTTTATATGACGTTATACTTTTTGCAGGCTTGAGAGATGGGCTTCCAGCAACAAAATTAAGCCCGATCATTACAAAATCAAAGTAAATACTGAAAAAACGAGACGGATCTGTTATAACAGAATTTTGAACATATACTTGTTTCCACATACGAATACCTTTAGTTTTGTATA
>CM071716.1:53349835-53373386 GCA_036630335.1 Physaria fendleri | reverse complement strand
TCATATTGAATCTATGCATCTATACTAATGCAACAATGCAATCCCATTATCTTTACTTAATGCAATTTATGCAATTCATCACATGTACATGTCTATATGCACTTAAATCTATCTCAAGACTTCATTCAATCATTTACTAACTACTATTATGCAATTCATCACATGTACATGTCTATATGCACTTAAATCTATCTCAAGACTTCATTCAATCATTTACTAACTAGTCTAGGTACTCTTCAACCTCTATTGCTTAACAAATCACTTGAACTTGGATTTCAAACACAAGACAACTCGCATTGCTTTAAATCCGGGAAAACAGATTATACTCATGAAATCCACATACTTTGAAAATTCATAACTCACAATGTACTTACTCAAATTTAAAGATTCTTAGTGTTTCAGAAACCTCATTGAATCTACTTTATAGGAAAAATACGTTCAAGATACGTCAAGCCTTATAGGTAATTTTTAAGTCTATTTATCAAACCGGATATATCTCAAAAACAGAGAATAGTCAAGAAATCTCATAGAATAATTCATCAAATCTCAATATCTTTAGCAATTTAGAAACCTCATAGGGTCTACTTTAGAGGAAAAGTACGTTCAAAATACGTCAAACCCTGTAGCTAACATTTTCATGTTCATCTTTCAAATCGGGTACATTATAAAAACAGAACATCACTTTCAACTTTCATAAATCATTCATATCTTTTACAATCCTTAACCAAAATTCAAGTTTCTTAGCAATTTAAAAACCTCAGAGAGTCTGCTTCATAGCAAAAATACGTTCAAGAAACATCAAGCTTTGTAGACAACATTTTCAAGATCAATTCTCAAATCAGGTACTTTACCAAAAACAGAATATGACAATAATCTTTCATAAATCATATCTTTCAAAATACTTAACCAAAATTTATGAAAACACTTTCAAAATACTCCTTTAAGAGTCTAGTTTCAAATCAGATTGCTTGGAAAACATTTCTTTCAAGTTCAAATATCAATTCGACTTATATTATGAAAACAGAACCAAAATTTATGAAAACACTTTCAAAATACTCCTTTAAGAGTCTAGTTTCAAATCAGATTGCTTGGAAAACATTTCTTTCAAGTTCAAATATCAATTCGACTTATATTATGAAAACAGTCAAAAATCCACCAAAACTCAATATCAATTCAAATACCTGAGGCTAGACCTCGAAACCAATTTTCAAAAATAGGTAATTTATATTATCTAACATATTTGAAAGATCAGCTCGAGAGTCATAGCCTAAACATTTATAAAAATTCATACAAAACTATGAAAAATCGGTTAATCTAGACT
The DNA here is from genome assembly GCA_036630335.1 of Physaria fendleri. Lineage (NCBI taxonomy): Eukaryota > Viridiplantae > Streptophyta > Magnoliopsida > Brassicales > Brassicaceae > Physaria > Physaria fendleri. Next base: position 53,372,065 of record CM071716.1, on the reverse strand, counting down.
ATTCTAAGTCTAATGCATCAAATCGCCTAACATGCAACACGTTAATCTAGACTATTCTAAGTCTAATGCATCAAATCGCCTAACATGCAACACAATCAATCATCAAACTGCATAATCAACTTTCTAATATGCAAAACTACTTCTGTACTACCCATTCCCGGTTCAAGAACAACAAATCTTGCAAAGAATTTAACATGAAACAAGGTAGTAACATGCGACTAAGAAATAAACTCACTCACCTAAAGTTTGTCTTTTACGGATGGTTTCTCGAACTCCTAACTGCTCCTTGGCTTCTCCCCTATCCTTCCACGAACCTAGAATGCTTAGATCTCACTCGAAATAGAGTGGAACTCGCCGGAATTCAACAATGAACCCGATGAGCCATTTTCAGAAGTTTCTCTCTTCTCTCTCGGTTTCTAAGTGAATTGGGAGTGGCTAAAACTCTCTAAAAAACTCACTCACCTAAAGTTTGTCTTTTACGGATGGTTTCTCGAACTCCTAACTGCTCCTTGGCTTCTCCCCTATCCTTCCACGAACCTAGAATGCTTAGATCTCACTCGAAATAGAGTGGAACTCGCCGGAATTCAACAATGAACCCGATGAGCCATTTTCAGAAGTTTCTCTCTTCTCTCTCGGTTTCTAAGTGAATTGGGAGTGGCTAAAACTCTCTAAATGTCGAGGAAGGGGTCTTATTTATAGGCCAAGGATACGGTTGGGATGGATGGCTGAGATCACATGCACAAATCTAATGGTTCTTAAGTTTGACACTTAACAAAATCACATGCACAAATCTAATGGTTCTTAAGTTTGACACTTAACAAACTTGCATGGCAAGTTAAGTGGAATGAGACGAGTGTTGGGTCGGGCTTAAGGGTTTGAGGACAGCTCAAAAGAAGGCTGATTCTTGCATGAAATTGTCGAGTTCGAGTGGAGGGCTGAGTCGTGGTGAGGACACATCATCAAGACACCATCATTTCTTCTCCATTACTTGAGAACACAATGATATCATTCTCCACTTACTATAGTATTTTGCATGCATGAACAAGTGCATGTTTTGATCATAAATGGTCGAGTCTTTGAAGTTGAGGTCGAGTTTTATATGATTTCTCGATCATATACGTACCGCGGGTCCTTATCGTCGAGGGAATTTGTTGATCATAGGATTACTGAACATCACGGGTATTACACTACCTATCAAACAAACAGAATGCAACAGCAACACACAAGGGCAACGCCCACACGCAACAAGTCCTAGCCAAAATCGTCTAGACTTAACACTAGACTCTGCCTTCCCACCGCTACCTATCTCAATGGGTCTTACCCATCACAATAGAGCCGACACTACTGCGCAACACTCTGTCAACACAGCAGTTCCGTCAATATTGCCTGGAGGATGCCCCACCTCCAGTTCCACCCCTGACTTTGGGAGCTAACTTTCCCCCGCTAGTCCCATTTCGTCAGTTTGAGCGATCCCCTTCTAGCCTGGGACGATCCTCCTCTCACAGGGATAGAGAAGTCCCCTCGCGAAAGGGACTCCACCTATCCCATTGTCGGCAAGGCTCGCGAGCCAATACGTCCCCTCGCGAAAGGGACTCCACCTATCCCATTGTCGGCAAGGCTCGCGAGCCAATACCGACCTCCTGATGCCCTGCACCGTAGGCTACCCTCCTGCACTTCAGGGGAGACATACGATTGCTCCCCGCGCGTGCCTCTGCGGTTGCCCTCCACCATCTACGTGGATCAACACAGCTACTCCGCTGCAACACCAGTACCCGCACACTCCCCGTGCACGTTACTCCACTCATCACCTTAACCTCCGCAAATTTTGCGCCACTTCCAACCACCTAGCCTTACACCGCTAGACAACTACCCAAGCACATACAACCCTTCTATAACATAGAAGCTAACCCAAAAACCACACAACAGCGACACTGCACACACCCACCACCACAACTTCCTAGCCTTAGCACTACTAGGATCTACGCACAACTACTACGAACACAAGCAAGCAACAAGCAGTAGCATAATCACACACACACACATCACGTAATATAAGGGTTAGAACCATTTACCTTATTCATCCGGTCATCACACGCATAAACACAATCAAGTAATGCAATTATATATGCAGTACTAACATAATTATGCAACATACTAAGCAAGCAATTATCTGACCACTCACAGAATCCACTTATCAATCAAACGAGCTATCAACCACTATCCTACAATAGTACAACAATGCTCGAAACATCAAGCACACACACACAGAACGCATGCAACGACACACTCAAGGACTTCTAATATACAGGTAATTTTGAGACACACTCAAGGACTTCTAATATACAGGTAATTTTGATTACCTGATATCAGTTTCCTAACGACCCACGACACTAAACAACAATGCAATTTGTCTAACAAAATAACCATACGAGACACTGCTCTTACGCTAACATCAACGAAATTTACTTTAAATAAACCCAAAACCCCAACCCCGAGCTCCGAAATCAACAACGCTTACTCCTAGTTTACTCACCAACTACCCTCGGAGTCTCTGAACCCAAGCACCACCGAAGCACTTGCAGAACCCTTTGAAAATCTCGCCGGAGACTCGTCGGAATTCATCACCCGCCACCGTGACTCGTCGGAGCCACCGTCGGAAAACCTCTCCTCCGCCGCGAGCCTCCTTTCTTCTCCTTTCTTCTGTGACTCGTCGGAGCCACCGTCGGAAAACCTCTCCTCCGCCGCGAGCCTCCTTTCTTCTCCTTTCTTCTCGGATTTCTTCTCCCTCCCTTCCCTTTCTTCTCTTCCTCCGCCGCGTCTCTCCTTTCTTCCTCTCTTTCTCTCCGCCCCAACCCACCCACTACCACATTCTTCTTTTCCTCCTCTCTTTCTCCTCATCTCTTCTGTTTTCCCTTACCGCGCGCCTCCTCTCCACTTCTCGTCACCTCCGCGAGCCTTCTTTCTCCCTCTCTCTCTCTCTTTTCCTCTTAGTCCGCCTGGTTCCTCGCTTCTCTCTTCTCTCCACGCCAATGCTCACGTCCTACACACGATCAGACCACACCATCATCTTCACCATCATCTCCTTGTCACGAAACATCGGTTGCATGTTAAAACATCACCGGAAAAATTCACCGCCGCTGGAGCTCCGCCGTGTCACCGCCGCCGGAGAAAATCGCTCAGCCGCCGGAGAGAGAGAGACGAGAGAGAAAGTGAGAGAGTTAGAGAGAAAAATAAAAGAGTTATTAGAGATTTTGAGTGTTTTCGTGTTTATATAGCCGGGTCTTCGTGCGCGTGCAAATAATTCCTTCGATGATTTCTCGCGTGTTATTTCCGCAACTGACCCCAATGAGCTTCACTGGAACTTCTCTTCAACTTCGGAGACGGATTTCCTCTGAAATTCAAACCTCGGGAATCACGGGACATACGTTTACTGACAAAAGGTTCTTCTCTGCAAGCTCTCCAGCTTTTGCCGATCCTTCCGACACTTCTCTAATTTTCTCTTTTCCCTTGGGTCTCTTAATTTCCGACATCCTCGGGTGCGGGGTGTTACAGATTCGCTTCTAGATCCTTCTGTGCTTATCCACTTCATGATGACGACAACGCATTTAACATAGCTCTCTAGGGTATGGGCCCGAGCGAACTGGTCTTGATACGGTCGAGCTCTCGAACCGGTCTTGATACGGTCGAGCTCTCGAACCTTCTGGAAGCTTTTCATTCTTTTTTTCTTCTACACGCAAACAAGTGTCTGGCAAAACCCTAAGTATAGGGTTCGAGCGAATCTGTCTTCGTCTTCAAAATATAACCCGAGCGAATCTGACTCCGTCTTCGGTCGTCTTGTGCCTTCAGAAATCTCTAAGTCTTGGTTACATATAGTGCAGTAAAGCCTCTAAATGCATCTTTTGTCCTTTAAGAGCTGATTTCTTGTCTTTTCCTCATTTTCGAATCATTGGCTCCCTTTCTTATTTTCCGGATTAAAGTCCTAATAAATAAACAAAGAAAATATAAACACCCTGGGAACATCGAAAATCAGGGGTAAGAAACGGTAGAAATATCAGTATATCACACACACAAAACCAACCAATCAATCAAGCAACTTGAGCTTCTAACCTGCAATGCAACTAGCAGAACACTCAATTCTAACAACCTAGCTTACGTACACAAGCTACAATGCAACTAATTCCTCGATGCAATATTATCTAGTATGCTCAATCAATCAACAATGCAATGCTACTATGCTACAATGCACAAACACATACAACAGGCAATTTAAGTTAAAACTCGTCCAAACCCCGAGCTCGGAACACAACGTCTTGCTCCTAATCACTAATGCTTTTACTGGGTTTTCTTGCTTCTAAACTGAACTTCTGACTTGCAAACCACCTTCCTTTTTCACCTTCTCGGGGAAAGCTCCTCCTCGCCGTGTCCACCGTCGGAAACCACCGCCTCCAGTTGCCGGAAATTGCCTCCGCTGCGGCTCGTCTTCCTTCTTCTCTTTTTCTTCCCCTTTTTCTCTCTTTCTTCTTGGTTTCTTCTTATTTTCCTCCTCTCTTTCCCTTCTCTGCCACGACTCTCTGCTTTAAATTTTTTAATTAGTCAAGCCAAATAATATATAGGCAAAGTTTGGGTTAATTCGAAAATACTGATATTTGAAAATCAAAAACTAAAACAAATAAAGTCAAAGCCAAAAAAGTAAAAAAATTTGGTTTGAAAACTATGGATTTTATTAAAACCTCTTATTTGAAACAGAAAACAATTTTGATTTTGAAATTATTTTTGAAAGGAAAAACTAGAAATTTTAAAAGCGAAAAGTGGGAAAAATTTTATAATTTTTAAAAACATTTTCGAAAAAAAAACACCAAAAATTTTATTATTTTTCTAGTTAATTTAATCTGCAAAAAATAAATAAACGATTAGAACGGCATAAAGTGTTTCACCCCGACTTAAATCACAATGTCCTAATTGTGTAAAAGAAAGGAGAAAAGGACACTTAAAATAAAGAAATAAATTGTCCAATGCCTAATAATACAATCTACAAATGTCATACATATGAGTCTGAAAATAAAAAATAAAGAAAACATTAAAATAAAAGAGATAGAGAAAAGAGACTACTCCTGTGCAGGCGACCTTTGTCTCCTCTTGCATCCTTGGGCCGTAGGTGTGTCCTCGACTCTGGGAGCACGGTAGCAACGGGTGATGTGGCGCAGGGCTCTCCAAAGGAAGCTGTTCATCGCATGATCACGAAGACGGCTCTGATAAATCATGTGCTCAACAGGGGAGGCATCGTGAGAAGCCATCGGCGGTCGAGGTTGAACCTCTAAGTCGGGCATCAAGAACTCCTCAGCGTACCCGGATGCTCGATAACTAGATGCACGGTGTACAGCTCCGCGTGTAATCTGGGCAGGCTCATCTGCTGGCTCATCTGTCCCTATATCAAATCCCATTTGTGTGCAAAAAAGCGTTGGAGGTGACAAAAATCATACCCGGGACTCATGAACAACGTTCGCCCAATTGAAGTTAGGAAAACAAAAATAGTGTGGAGTACTGTGGATATCCCGGTAATGGTATACTCTGCGAGTCCCGTGCATCTGAAATATGCCGATTAACCGCATGTGAGAAGCATCCATCGAAGAACTCGCATCCTGTCTCTCAGTCGAACTCAGATCAATATCGCAGACCTCGAAGATAAGCATCAGGAGACTACAGATATACTCAAATTGTGGCCTAGTCCGCTGTCCAATAGCCCGGAACTTCTTCTCAGAAAGAACCGTGGGAAAAAAGCTTCGAGGTTTGACCGGTTCGAGTCGAAAATCAGAGTCTGAAGGTAAACCCCATGAGGCCTCAGAAAATCTTTTCCTCCAATCCTAAACACAGCAAGTACAACTTGTCCTTCCTCAAAGCACTAGCATCATGCTTCGCATACAAATTCAATAAAATCAACTTTGCAGCGATGGTCAAAATCGAGTTCCTGATTAGAGTGTTCTTCATCGTCTTCCCAATGTAGGGTCCAGATCTTATCGCCGTCCAAGTCGTTCGTAGCTCCGCGAGCACAGTAGAGCCAGCTGCGCAACGCTCGTCTCGTGCATCGAATCCAAAGATTCGACAGATCTAAGTCAAGGTGATTCGGTGCTACTCTCCCTGGTAAAAGAATACCAGCTCTCCATCGGATGCCAATGGAGCAGAAAGGATAGTGTACATCACTTCCGCATAGGAGATACACTGACGCACAACCTCAGGATAATAAGAAATGATGACGAATACAGAGCATACCTAAACCGATGCGCTCGATGAGGTAAACCACCTACCTATCTATCCCATAAAGTCGGTCTATGTATTTTTGTTTGGTTTAATCCGTAACGAAAATATTGTGACAAAATATATATATATAGGTGATTGACTAATTTATATAATTGAATGAAAACAAAATTTAAAGGTCTTAAACATGAATAGTTATTGCACAACTTCAACCACTTCACCTTCTTTGCAAACTGCAACACTTATCTCCAAAGTATTATTCTTCTTGGATTTCACCCTACAACAATTTCTTCTTGGAGACTGCAGTCCAAATCAATATTTAGAAACACAAATTAATATATTATTATTGTAAGCATTAAAAGTAGCATGGATAGGGTACATAACATTAATAGTCAAAAATGCAAACTTACTCGGTCCCAAAGGTGAGGATCCGGTTTCTTGTACACAACAACCGTCCTAATTTCTCCGGGATTAGCAATCTTCCAGCGACACTCGGGATAAGTCACACGGTGGATGTCATAACGGCTTACCGTTATATTTGTCACCGAATGAACTCCAGTTGATGTCATATAGAACACAAAAGGTTTCTGGCACGGATGACGACTCACTGGTCGGGTATTAAATGCGTATGCAGTGTAATCCGCCCGTCTATACCTATCAGAAAACATATTACAATAAATGTGAAACAAAATTTGGAATTGACTTGTCCAGTTTACTAATCTTTTCCTGGATACACATTACCAATTTAAGAAGGTTCTGGAGGGCATTTCCATCTCACGAGCAGAAAATATTCCTCTGAAAATCTGAACAGCGAATCCCCAAGATACCGAAACAGTCCATTTACGACGTTTGTCATAGCATATCGACTGTTGCATAAGTCCGGCAGAGTCTAGCTTTGCCGGGGCTTGAAGATGTTTCAAGGCATTGACTCGTGTCATGTTTGGGAATATAGGTTCAACCACGTCCAGGTGGTGAATCGTAACCAATGGAACCACTGGATGAGCTGCTAGTAATCCAAACAGATTCCCATACACATCGTACTGAACACATTAACAGCCAAATTTATTTACTAAACCGACCGGTTCACCGACGATTTGTTATGTACTCAATGTACAAATTCCATGCTAACAAGCAAGTGTCCGTGTAACACATGCGCTGTTTAAATGTGTGACAACTCACTACTCTAAAAGAAATGGCTTGACACCGTTTACGTTGTTCCGGCTTAAATTTCGAGGACGCGGCATTGTATCATAAATGAATTTTAAAGCCTTATTGATTTTAAGTTTTTAACCAAAAGCTTGTAATTGTTTTTACGAAAAAGTGCAAAAAAAAATCATTTTATTTCATAATTTCGGTCATCTATTGAAAGCTCATTGACTACATATTTATTAGTAAGAACTTTCATAGTCCTATTAAATTCAATGATCGATAAATCAAGCTGTAGTTACTTGGTAATTAATTAAAGCTAAAAAAACTACTAAAGGAGATTAACTAGATTAGTGGTCTAGTGGTAGGACATCTCAACGTCACCAATAATTAGGGAATCACTTAATATCCTCATTAGGAAAAAAAAAAAAAAAACTAGATTAGTAGTAACTGATCAAAATATTTATTGATAATAATAACTAAAAAAATCATATAATTATATTCATTTAAACTTTTATTTAGTTTAAAAAGAAATTCAGTTTTAAATTAACTTAGATTCACGTAAACGTAGAGAATATTTTTTACTGATGAGGTTAGAAAAAAAAAAAAAAGGGTAAACGTAGAGAATATTTTTTACTGATGAGGTTAGAAAAAAAAAAAAAAGGGCATAATTACTGACCTGGTGAAAACCGAGTTCTTTAGTAAGTGGAACACCGAGTTCAGCCATGCAAGCTTGCATCCGATCATCGGAACCGTACAATACCGGGTACCTTTTTATACAACGATCTTGCATTTTGCTCAGCGCCACCGCTAATGGATAACTAATCGCGAATCCTCCTCCGCCGAAAGCCATACCGTAAGAGAAAAAAATGTTCTGAAGATGACTTTCCGATGTACCTCCTATGTAATACATCTGATTATGATCGTATTTTCTCAAAACTCTAATTAGATTCTCGACGAAGAAGACTGTATCATCGTCTCCCATCACGAACCATCTCACGTCTTTCAGTCCTAATTTGAGTGTCTCCGTAACAATCCGCGATAAACGAATCGCAGATCTGTGTCCTTTTTGGTTTTTATAAGGAAATTTTGATGTATCGCCGGAGATTTTCACAGGCGGGAGACTATTCACGTCTTCTGCTTCCTTTACCGGTTTTTCTAACCAGACGTAACCGCGCATTTGGTTTGGTTTGTACCAGATCTTGATATACTCTTTTCTCTGTTTCCATATCCTTGCCGACGCCGCGATTCCGAAAACAACGTGCTCGAGCCCCGTTTTAGGCGGCGGAAGTGGTTGTACTGATTTTCGTGAAGCTTTCGAAGATGTGTAAGGTTTGATTATGGCCGGGCGGCGGAAGTGGTTGTACTGATTTTCGTGAAGCTTTCGAAGATGTGTAAGGTTTGATTATGGCCGTTTGATTCGAGTGTAAGAGAATTAACGGCTGAGATGAGTTCACGATGTCGTTAAGACGACGAACAACGGCAGAGAATGGCTCCACGTGACAGGCACGTGAGTTAGAGATGAGCTTTAGTGTGCAGACGACGTAAGTGGCGGAGACGATTAGGAGGAGCGTCATCATTAACTTCGATACGGGTCTGGTTGGTGAACCGGATCCGGATAAAGTCCGTTCCCACACTAGCTTCTCCGCTGGATCTTTCTGATTATTTAGCTTCATCTCAAGACCCAAAGATTAGATTTAAGTAAATTTTAAAGCTTTGGAATAGAGAACTAGAAATAATTAATAAATCAATTTTTCCATCGTAAGAAGGAAACATAAATTCATAGGTTTAACTGTTTAAGGAGAAAGTGATGAGATTGAAGAGAAGAACATGCACTGGCTCTGTTCTGATTTTATAAAAAGACAAAACGAGAGGGTCTTACCCTATAAGAGCTCATTTTACTTTCTTTCTTTTTTTGGTCAACAGAGCTCATTTTACTTAATTTCAATATTAATGTTTAAAAATACTTTTAATGTAGTCGTCAAATAGAAAGAAATAAATATTTTATTAAGTTTATTACACGTGTTAGACATAGATTTATATCAAACTATCCCCATGTATTGAGAAACATAGCGAAAATGTGTTTAAAATTTATAATCAAAATCATTCTCAAAACAATGTTACACAAATCCATTAACTACTTAATTAATTACAAAATCCCCTACACATTATTTGAGAAGCAAAAACGTTTAGGTGTCGTCGCCAGAATCACTTTCTTGAGAAGCAAAAACGTTTAGGTGTCGTCGCCAGAATCACTTTCACGAATCTTATTTACGAAGATGCCATTATGATTTAATTATTAGGATAATTATAAACAATGTCATTACAAATATTATTTTATTAATTTTAAGCTAATTAAAACAATCAATATTTTTAAGTTTTAGAAAAATATTTTTTTTATAGAATTTTGAATTTATACATATTTATTTAAAAACACTTAAAAATCATATTCCTAATCATCCCCTATATATTATTTGAGAAGAAAAAATGCTTAGGTGTCGTCGCCAGAAACACTCTCACGAATCTTATTTACGAACATGCCATTATGATTTAATTATTAGGATAAGGAAAGACAACCTATTTATCCACGAATTATTGAGTTATCATAATATCTCCGCACGGATTATCGTCCTAATTCTATATCCCCATGAAATCAAAGTTGTAGACTTATTTGCAATCAAAGTTGCAGACTTATTTGCCCGTGAAATGAAAATTACAGACATACTTGCCCACGAAATTGAAAGTTTGAATTTCAATTTCATAGACAAATAAGTATGCAATTTTGATTTCATGGGAATTTAGATAGAGGACAATCAGAACCGGTCCTACCAATATATGGGCCACAAGCTCTAAGAAAAAAAATGCCTCTTTAATAATAATAAAAAAAAATCTTCAAATGTATGGTGCAACCTCGAACCCACAACACTTCACAACTTCAATACATTATCAACTATCCCACACCACTACACCAAAGGAAATTATTGCCAATTGTCGGCCGAATTTTTATTTAACCAAAAGCGGCCGCAAGCACAGGCTTTGCTTGCTTGTAGTTTTGCCCGGTCCTGAGGGCAATAGTTCGTGGAGAAATATTATGATATGTAAATAGTTCATGGATAAATATGTTGTTTCCCTTAAAAATTAGAATATTTGTAAACTACATCATTATAAATATTATTTAATATCTATAATACAATTAAATCCGCGTATGGCGCGGGGTTTCATCTAATATACTATTAAAGTGGCAACTTGTTATAATCAGACTTATTCTTAAAATATATATATAATAAGATATTAGTTATCTAACTAATTACAAAATATGCCATTAATTATTTTATGAATTTTACAAAATTAAAATAAGTATAAAAATATTATGAGGTATATTTAACAAAAATAAATACATAAATAAATTATTTAAAAATATTGATGTGATTAAAAATCAAATTTAAAAAAAATTCAAAAATTTAGTTGGATACGGGATATTAGAAAAGTGGACGGAAAGTTTTGAAAAAAAATAAATTTAGCTGGACACTACGATGAAACAATAGACCGGCAGATATTATGGCACAATTAACAATACGAAATAATCTAAACTGTTTTGTATATGAAAATGTTCTGAACATATTAACTTCGTTCCCAAAATCGGACGCAGATTATAAATTTAAGGTGTGCAGTGATCACCACTAGACTACATATAACACATAAAACTCAGCCAATATTAATAAATTTATTTTCCAAAAAACTAATATGTTAGCGAATTGAGGATTTGAAAACAATAATATATAAATAGGAATGCTTAAGTAAGAAGAGCGTTGCGGTAATCTTTAAGTCTTGAAAACTGCTCCTCATGTATGCGGCTGATGATTTTAATGGCTTTTTCCCTAGCCTTTTTTTACATGGATCCCTTGTTGTAATCAGATTGTAGTTCTTCAAAATTTGTTCTTGTATATGCTTCGGTTTCAGCTCGGGATTGTTGATTATGTCATTCATAAACAGGTTTGCAATTCTAGATGTTTTCAAAATCTTACAATAACCATCCTTGATGTAGATGTGATTATCTTCAAAAGTCTTAACCATCCACTTACCAAGTCGCTCTTCGTAAGAACAATATATCCTCCAAGGATATCCTTTATTCATTCCGCATACAGCTGAAGACTTTTGTTTAACCCAATCACTTAATTTGATGTTCCAGCTGTCCTTAAGCGCATACTCTACTAATTCTTCTTTGAATTCTTCTAAGCTTTCAAACACTTGTCCAAGCTTCAGATGACCACTACCCTTTATACACCTCTCCACATGTTCCTCTTCTTCACAATCCGAGTTAGGTGGTGTGTCATGGTAATCATAAACTTGATCTTCCACCTCGAAGATCGCCAGGTATTGTGAAATTCTAACCTCTTCTTCAAATGGAATTTGCTTTTCTATGTCATCAGGAAATTCAATGGTGTTAACCACAAATAAATCAACCAACCCGCACCAGGAACCATCTTCACACATCTTCGCAAAATTATTATCGCCTTGACTCAACATCTTCCTTTCTTGATTTTCTTCATAAGGCATTTTATACCACATAGTATGACCATCAAGACCTCCCTCTAACTCAGACGATAACATACTGCATATGTCATTTGGTTTACAGTAATTTTTTTCAGCTCCAATCCTTCCATGTAAGCTAATTCTCCAAGAACATTCTTCAACCAATATCCTCCAAGATAGACATGGAAAGTAACCTCCGTGTGCCTATTATCATACCGAAAAACGATAACTTATATAAAATTTTGAGAAATCACATGGTATTAATCTCTATGAAATAGCTAAAAAAACATATATAAAATGTTTAGTGAATACTTTTAACAAACACATGGAGAGCAATTAACAAAAAAAAAAAAACACATGGTGAGCATGTATAAAAAAGTTCACAAACCAATAAAAAATCCATCAATTTACATAATTCACATATACATATAGCATTTACAAAATCAAAATAAAAAATAAAGGGTGCGAATGGTTGGTCAGTCCACTGCGGATCGGACCAAGTTCGGACCAGTCCGCACTTATTTCACCATTAAAAAAATTGATTTCGTCCGCACAAGTTCGGACTGAAAAGTCGGACCATCTCCGATTCAGTCCGATCTCCGATTCAGTCCGCACTTCTCCATATCATGAACTTATTTGATGGTCTGCACTTATTTGGTCCGCACCAATATTACTCCATATGCTTCATACCATTCAAAAGTGTCTGATTCACTCCATACCATAGTATGGAAAAGTTCGGACTTGGTATGCAGCATACCATTGTCCGCACTTATGCGGACAAAAATCAGTTCAAACTTGGTCCGATCTGTAGTTGACTGACCAATTATTCACACCCAAAAGATTTCTTAAAACACAGAAAGTTATAAAAAATCCAAAAATTCTTACGTCATTAGAAAGTGGAGATGATAAAATTCAGAAATTAACAAACAGAGAAGAGAGGATATATCATCACATATACTAGAAAAGAGAATTATGAAAATATAGATTTTGGGTTTTGCCTAGTCTCAAAATAGAGATTTAAGAATTAAGAAAACAAAGCGTTTATTCCTTCTAAACGTGTGTGTCTTTAATTTAATTTTTTAAATATTAGGGTTTTAAATAATTATTTTTAGTGTGTATTTGTGGCTGATTAAGTTAACGGTTGACTAAGGGATTATATAGTCAACGGAAGTTTTACCACCAGTAAAATAGATTTGAGAAATTTCAATGATCTAATTGTATAGATAGAATTTGGCACTAGAATAAAATTTGGTCAGCAAAACGCTCTTTTATAATACTACGGATTGATTTTGATCCTTTCCCATAAAATTGAACCCTTATCTCCCAAGTAATTAACAACAAATCTATTCGATATTATTATATTTTTTGCTTTTTTTTTAATTGACTTTCTCTGTTAAGTTTACATGCACCGTCGAGTGAGATATGTGAAACCGACGAAAAAGCGATTCGCACTTAATCAAATTTGCCTAAAGAGATTTAATAAATAATTCAAATTACTAAATCTTCTGTTAATTTAATATGATAATGATTGAAGTACTTTAAAACAGACACGTGTATGGACGAATGTGATAAATATGTGTCGGTTGTAGCAGAACTTCTATGGGGTGGGCCTGTGGGGTGCTTTAGTTATTATGGGGTTAGTTGAGAAGTAAATTACAAATACTGGGAGAAATTTGTAAAAATTATAGAATTAATTATGAGATTAGCCATAGATTCTTATGTCCTTATAAGAACCACCCTAGACATAATGAAATTATGTAAAGAGTCATAATCGTCATTGGTTTTTAAGAATCTGACGCGCCCCGTTGGAAAAAAATAAAGGAATATTAATTACTTTCGTTATTACGATCGTGCCATCCGAATTAATTGATTCGGAACCGTTAGATGCAGGGATGCTTGTCTTGTAATTGGGTGGGACTGTTGTTGCGGGATTCTGATCATAACCATCCATTTAAAGGACGCGCGTCAGAAGATTAAAAACATCACAGAATCTTTACTGTTTAACTTCTTCATTTCAACATGTAAACTTTACAGATGGACGGAAATTTCAAAACAATTCCTAAATTTGTAGCGGTTAAATTGAAACCCAAAAGTAACCCAAAAAAATCGCGACGCTTCAAAAAGTGGAGACCTTTTCAAAGGTTATTTTATAAAAAAAAGAGAGACGAGTTGTAGTGGAGAAAATCTGAAGAAACAATGGAAGCATCTTCTTCGAGATATAAACGTAAGCGTGACGGTGGGAAATCTTCAAGCAAACAAAAAAATTACGGGAAATGTATTTGACTGATACAGTATTATTGCATGCTATTGAAAACTAATTTGTAATTATTGTTGTTTTTGTTGTAATTGAGAAATTTTTTCTGTCAGTGGAGGAAGTGGTAAGTCATCTGAGAACGCCGATGATCACAACAAACGGGGGGAGGAATACCCCCTTCAAACCCTAGTACAAATTTGTAAGTACAAACGACTTCTGAAGTGTTACTTTTTTCCATAAAGTGATTGTTGAAAAGTGGTAAGACGTCTTACTAATAATATATGTGTCATAGGGGTTATGAATTTCCTCCCCGGCGGTTTAAGAAAGGATATTTTCCTCTTCATGGAAGAATAAACGACTTCTTCAAACCCGAGTTGTTAATTAGTATAACAAAGTATCTAGACGGAACTTCAAAATTTGAGTGGTTGATGAACCGCCCGTTCTAGGGTGTAATAGAACTCCCGACTACGATGTCTTCTTTTTTGGGGAAATTGGTACATCAATTTCTATGCAGGTCTTTAGCAGTTTGTGTTTGGTGGGAAACCAATCAGATATTCCTTACGCGAATTCGCTAGACTAACGGTGTAATAACCCTGACCTTCAGTAAGACCACAGACATCTTATCATCGAGGAAACTATCACCCGGGAAGCTTATGATTGGTATTTCTAATCCGTCCCGGTAAGACACATATCAGGTCCGGTAGGTCAAACGATGATGCAGCCAAGGAAACCACTTGTCTCATTGGTCTTAGAATCACATGAGGAAGTCGCCTGTCAAGTTTGGGGAGGATCCGTGAACTTTGGACTTTTGGCCAACTTGGTAAGACGCGGCCAAAACCTGGGAAGACCTACTTGGAAGGAACCTTGGGATTTTGAGTGTGAAAATGAACGGCCAGACTTGGTAATGTTCCTTGAGCCTGGCCAAAGGTAACAAATGTATTACCGTGAAGAAATAAGCCGGCCGTATTATTTGTGAAATCATGCCACGGGCAGAATTTTGTCCCGCGACCAAAACTGGTCGCTATGATCTTTTAAAGGGAATTATGGCCGATTACTTGAGCTGTTTCTTGGACTGTTTGGCTTGTGTATTGAGGAATCCAGTAAGCCTTATGGTCGAGGAACAAAGGGTTGTGATCGAGGAACACACGGTGGGTGTATTAGCCGTGTAATGATTCTCGGATGGGGCTTTTGTCGACTTGGGACGATCCGGCAATGTGAACAAAGAGTTGGAGAAGATTCTGTTACTGTTCAAAGTGGAGTATGATGTCACTTTGCACCCTTCATGTCCTGCATTGTCACCCTCCACGTCCAATGCATGGCCGTGGGTCACCATGCACTTAATTCATGGCCACACCACCCCTATTTCGAATCTAGCCTAATTATGAGACCTAAACAACCCTATTCGAGTATGTGTTACGATGCATCGTTCGCATTCAGCAGCTGGACCAATGACAACCCTATTCGAGTATGTGTTACGATGCATCGTTCGCATTCAGCAGCTGGACCAATGCATGAGGAATTTTGGTATGTGGAAGCTTAATGACCCTTGGATATTACATGAAAACCCCGACCATTAGATTGCCTTGATCTCTAAGACTCCTCCAGCCTATAAATACCCAACCCACCCCTTTAGTTTCAAGTGTTGAACCTATGAGAAAAAGAGAGAAAGGGTTAGAGAACTTACCTTTCCATCCGAGTGAGCCGAGAGAGACTTACCGCGGGTGACCTTTCCGGCGAGTTGTGGAGCTTGTCCGTGATCTTTAGCCGAGTTTAGAGGAAGTCTTGGAGCTGCTCTTAACCTAGGAGCCCGACTGTAACGCCCCCGACCCGACCTGGGCCAGCTGGTGTTACGTTTTGGAACGACTCGAGAAAAATTCCAAACTGAGATAACACTAAAGTACACTCAATTTAAAAACTTTCCTTTGTCATTCCCCTGAATAACCAAACTCGAGGTTCCTTAACACTCAAGTCCAATTATTCAGTTGGTTTACCCGCTAGCAAGGCCAGTATCATTTCATGTACACGAGTCAATTGTTTAAAAATCATCATTATTAAAATCATACTTAAGTCTTTACAAATCAGAGAAGCGGAAATAAAACTCTAGACTACACCGTCCTAAGACCGAAATGCGATCACAGACATAATAAGCTTTACTGTAAATATTACATAATAAATCTTACTAAGCACATCTAGCAAAGTGAAAACACCTATTGGCAATCTACGGGCAAACTTCCTTCTTCCTCCGCTTGAATTGCAAACAGCCTGCAAGAATTGAGCTCGGGGGTCTGTAACTAGTTTACTGAATGAGTGAAGAATCTACCCAAAAAAACCCCCAAACAACTAACAACAATCTTTCACAACACAACAATCACAGAACAATGCAGTGGCAGACATTCCATTAATGGTCCCGGTACTCAACTGACTGTACAAGTATGAATCACCAAACAAACAAGTACATGGCTCATACGTGTCCAGTCTATTGTTCTTCCCTTCTCATTAAAGGAATGGCTGTCAAACCACTATCCAATATTCAAACAATCAGACAAACACTTAATTTACAAGGTTCTCCTAGGCCAATGACCTATCCTTAACCTTACACTTATCATTCATACACATTCCATACCCAAACCCCAATCGCTCTCCCGATAGGTTCGGGACTACCATCCAACACCAAGTTAACATGGTAGTTCGCTCAACTACCGTCTAGAGTCGAATCATCTCTAGACTTAATCATTTGAACATGTTTCAGACATCCTCGGGAAACTCATTCCCCAAGCGTCACAAGCCCATATCCATGGCTTCTCATGTCTCATACATCTCCGGGAAACTCATTCCCCAAGCGTCACAAGCCCATATCCATGGCTTATCATGTCTCATACACGTAGTTCGTCTGCGCCACCCGGGTCAAGAAGGAGGGCGAGTCCTTCCCACCACTAGCGACTTATCTACGTAGCCGTCAGATCAACCGAAGGATCATCGCTTATCTACGTAGCCGTCAGATCAACCGAAGGATCATCGGAGGGTGATCAGTGCCTCCTCGCCAGCCCTGAGACCACAGATCCCACACTGGATCCGTCCACACACACACATCCACAACCATTTCCAGACACATTGTCTACCAATGACTATACTCAACTAGTCATCACATCACCATTCTCAACCTAGGCATCTTTCATCTAGGTTATCTAGTCTAGGCAATACACATCTAGACTTTCACACAACAGCTATGCAATACATCTAGCTAAGCAAGCAATTCAGTCAATCATCAAGACATCAACAGACATTAATAATCAAACAATTCAATCATCAAACACATCAAACAAGGCATATCCGAATTCAAACAACCATATGCTCATATCAAAATTACAAGTACCAGGCTATCACAACTCATAGCCATTATCAATCATATCAATGCAACTTAAGCTTAATAACAATTAATATACAATGCAACAATTCTAATACGCAACTTTTTCAATCAAGGCTTCCTTCTAGATAGCCCTACATGATTAACATCTTAACAATATGTTTCTGGTTCACTATATGACCAATCTAATGCATTCTTATGAACCCTTTAATCACACATCCTAACCATTACACAAGGATGATACTACCTCCTGAATACAATGCAATACCATATCACTATCAACATCTTATGAATGCTTATCCTCAATCTAGGACTTAAACACGTCCCATCAACAACCATAACCACATCTACATCTTACCCTTTTGAACCTAGGGTACTTAACAATCCGGGGTAATACATAGGTTTATAAAAACCTTTATAAATTCATTACTTAATCAAAATTATCAATCATTTCCATTATAAACTTCTCAAGGGCCTCAATGTTCTACAAGAACATCATCCTCGGCTCTACAAAACGTTTTGCCATTTTAAACAACTAGTTCATAAAAACAGAACATCCTTTCAAAATACGGTTACTTTGAAAATCCATAACTTTCTCAATTCTTAATCAAAACCATGATTACTTTCAAATCAGCTTCCTTAAAGACTTTATTATCTTAGAAAAATACGTTCAAAGAACGTCAAAACTTTTAAACAACATTTTGAGGTTCATTTTCAAAAGCGGGGTTCATAGAAACCAAAACAGAATATTCATCTTTCAAAAATCACAACTTCTCAAATACTCATCCAAAAATTCTGATTCCTTTTTCAAAAACCTTCTCAAAGAGTCTAGTATTTTATCAAAACATTTGGAAAACCTTATTTGCAAGTTAAACAATTATTTTTGATTTTATACTCAAAACAGTCCATTTACTTTCAAAAACCCATATAAATTCTAAATTCAAGAACTAGACCTCAAGACCAATTTAAAAAAATAGTTTATTAAGATAAACTAACATGGTCAAAAGATCAGTTCAAGAATCGCAACCTAAGTATTTTAGAAAATTCCATATGTTTACCCTAACATGGTCAAAAGATCAGTTCAAGAATCGCAACCTAAGTATTTTAGAAAATTCCATATGTTTACCCCGTATACCACAACTATCAAGATCAACTCTCTAAGACTCTTCTATCGTGCAATATAAATCCTTAGATGCATCCTAACATAATCACAACATACTCAGGACTTATAAACAACAAAATCTTGCACCTAAGATCTAATGATCTAACTTAGGCGATAGGAAGAAAAAGCTAGAGAAAGTCTCCACTCACCTAGTTCTCGTGGTTCACAGATGGTTTTGGGTCTCCTAAGCTCTTCCTCAGCTCCTTCTCGATATCCCTAGTGTCCTAGATTGCTCACACTCTCACGGAAAAGAGAAGAATTCACCGGAAACCAAGAATAGCTCCGGTAAACTTCTTTCGGATCACTCTCTTCTCTCTCGGTTTTTCTCTAAGTTTTTGGGATGTCTAACCTTCTTAAATGTCGAGGGTAAGGCTCTATTTATAGAGGTTGGAGTGTCTAAGTGTGAACAGATCCAACAGATGGGGGTTTCATGCACTATATCGCGGTTAAAAATGAGCCACATCAAAAGCGTTGCATGGGAAGTGTCACGAGGAGGAAGCAGCTGTCCAAGGGAGTTCATGCCCAAAGACAGCATCACAATCTACCTCTGACGCTCCATGATGATGCCTAAAAACTAGCTGAATGATGCGCCCAAGCTGAGAGAAGTCGAGTGTGTCAATACCATCATTTGGTATATTCTTTGTGTCTCCTTTCATACACAACAAAGTGACATCATCTTCCATTTGCTACAGTGTTTTTCTACTTTCTGAGTCTCCTTTACGTATCACAAGCAAAAGATCGAGTTCTCAAAGTCCCGGTTATAGTTCCTCGGTTATAACCTTCCCGAGACCACAACTACTCGGCATTTCCTTTAATTTCTCGAACTTAGTCTCTCGGTAATTCACCTCGTGGTCAGTCAATGCTCTTTTTATGTAGTCAAAGTCAGAACCACAAGAGGAAAACTCACACCTTAGAATCAATATGAGGCTTATACACCTAGCCTAATCACATAGTTCATGTGACTTGAATCCTTATTTGTATAGCATTTTGTGTAAGCTACCCAATGGTTCAAACCCTTTTCGTTGATCTCAAGCCATGGTTCGAACGACCCTTATCCAAACTTGATCATATATTCGTAGTCGAGTCTCAATAACCTGATCACTAAAATGCCGATGATAGCATGTACCAGCAGTTCACAAAACTCGATGATTCACATCCCGTGTCGAATCCAATTATCGGTGATAGCACGTACCGGATCAGAAGAATTTACCGATCTTTCATGTACCGCGGGTAAGCCACATGCCGATCATACATATACCGCATCAAGAGAATTTACCAACGATTCACGTAGCGGACTGATAACAAAATGTCGATCATAGAATACCGATGATAACCAGTCCGCGGGTTATGTTTCTCGATCATAAGCTTCTTGAAGGTGAGGGTCCTTACACCGACCTTGGTAGTTGAGTGAGTGGGATTCTTCTCTTAGACTCGATTTCTTTTCCTAGATATGAAAAACTAGGGTTTATGCATTTTAGGGCAAAATTTGTTGATCTTTTGCTCGGGGGAAATGTTAGGTTTGGGGTTATTGCATCTTAGGCTCATGATAGAAGCATGTTATGGCCGAGAATGCATTGTTGCATGATTGTTATGATTCGAGCATGTTTGATTGCACATGGGTGCATATAAGGGTCAAATGGGTATGGATATGGGTAGATGATTATTAGGAAGGGTTAAGCCATGTTTGATATCATCTAGACTAGTCTCTTTGTTAAGGGAACAAAGGAGTTTGAATTTTGGGTAAGGTTTAGATAGTTTGGAGGGGTACAAACTATTTGCGGTTAAGATAAAGGATTTTCAAAGGATTTTCAAAAATATATGGGATTCGAATTTCAAACTGAGCCTTTAACCATGTTAGGTTATCTTAATAACCTATTTTCAAAAAATGGTTTTGAGGTCTCAAGGGATTTGATTGAATTGATATGATTTTTTTTGAAAGGAAATGGCCATTATTGATGAAATGTGTTTTAAACGGGCTAAAAGTCTAGGTAAGGTTAATTAAACTTTTGGGTATGAAACTAGAGGATAAGAGAAGTCTAGTGATGGGGTTAGAATGATTATTGGTTAAAGGAATGTTGAGTTAAGGCCTAGAAGGTAGCCGTGTATGAGTATAGAGGTTCCGAGTAAGGGTTTAAGGGTTTTGTTTTGAAATTGATTTGAAAATGTTTTAAAACTTGGGTAATGATCAAGTGGGAACCCTTGTAATTGCTTTGTTGATGATAGACTTGTGGTCTAGAGTAAAGGGAATAAAGACTATGAAATGATAAGGTTAAGATATGGGAAAGGAATGGTGTATGGGTAGAATGTAGACTTAGCCGCGGGTAAAAAGGATAGGCTAAGGGAACCTTGAATGGGATTGCATTGCATATAGAGATAGTATGCATTTGGCATGATTTTTGTGAATGAATGGCATGATAGAAATGATAGCACTAATAATAGAATGCATTGAAATTACGATTATGCATTGTGATATTGATATTATTATGAATAGCTTGATGAATTGATGCCTAGCTCCATTAAATTCCTAGAGATTTGCCTAGGTGATTGACTGAATGATGTGTGATTTAATTGTTATCCTAGCTGAGTATTATGATTGCTAGGTTGTGAATGTGTTATGACTGATTATGTTCCGGAACCTGGGCTCAGTTGTTCGTAAAGCTTGTGTGGATGATAACATACCTAGGTGGGAATTTGGTTGTGTTATGATGTGGTGTGAGATGTGGTGAATTGGTAATGGAAACCCAATCGCCTGCGAGGAGGCACTGATCACCCACTGATAGCCCATAAGGGAGGCTTGCTGGCACCGTAGATAAGACGTCAGTAATAAGGGAGGCTTGCTGGCACCGTAGATAAGACGTCAGTAGAATGAGGCAAGCCACCCATTAGTGCAGTGACGCACGACTGCTACGGGGAAGATGGGTATAATGGCAATTGGCCAAAAGAAAGGATGTTCTGTAGGTTAGAGTCCAGAGAATGGTTCGACTCTAGACGGTAGTAGCGGAACTATCACGGTAACTTGGTGTTTTGTTAGATGATAGTCCCGGGCCTACTGGAAAGAACAGGGGAAGGGTATCCTTTACGAATAGGAAAAGCTAGGATCCCGTTTTTATGTTTGATTGATTGCTTGAGGTCTATATAGTTGATTTATATGTGGTTGATGATTGATGAGGTTGTAGATGATTAGTATTTATTTATTTTTAGTACAATTAAAGGTAATCGTTTAATTTGGTCGCTTATGCTGTTTAAGAGGAACTTAACTTACATCGACCATGTTCTTGTTTGATTGTTGATCGGTGTTAGTTAAGTTTCCCGTGCGTAGAGATGGCAAATTTAAACGGTTATCTGGACATTGTGCATTGTGGTATGATTTGGGGCAGTTGGGGTAGTTCTCACTCACTCAGTACTTTTGTATTGACCCCCGAGCTCATTCTTGCAGGTTGTTGCAGTTGAGAAGTGACGTGGTCGGTTTTTCACCGGTTTAGTCAGGTTTCACCCAAGAGACGAACTCTCGAGAGTTTA
>CM071716.1:53299964-53310935 GCA_036630335.1 Physaria fendleri | reverse complement strand
GTAAAGCATCATTAACCAACTTAACATAATGTTTTACTAAAACCAAAACAACAACACTTTTATTAAATTCAAAAGAAAAGAAAAAATCATAAAAGTGGACATAGATCAATATATTATTGTACTCAGGGTCATATAAATACATAAATTTAGGCGTCCATTTAATTGTTCAAAATGAAAAGAAAGAAAAAATCATAGAAATCCCAGTGGATACAAGATTCATATCCAAGTACACATTCATATTCTTTTTTCTTTTTTTAGTTTCATTGCATTTATGATAATTAGTACAATGATATTTTGCATTGATAAATCCTATTCTATAAAATTTAGTACATTATTTAAATCATTTAGCATTGAAGATTAATTCAAGCAACAAATCCATATATATGGGGCAGCAACACAATCTCCATCATATTTCTTTTTTACAATCAGCAAAACAGTCATACACAATATATATATATATATAAAAACAAAACATATATGTATACATCCATGATGATTTCTCTATTTAAGTATACATCCTATGCGAATAATTACAACGATTATAAAGTAGATATATATGATTTAGTGTATCCCGATGATATTGCAATCATATTGCACCATATATTATGTACTTATATATATAATTCTCGTATTGTTTTTTGGAAAATCTAAAAAAAAAAGTTTTTAATATTTTTGATTTATTTTAAAATATCATTTTGGTGAAAAATATTTAGTAACATTTATATCTGTATTTTGAACCTCTCACTATATATATATATATGTCAAATTATACAAAAACAATCAAGGACACTTTACTCTGAACCCGTATTTGTTGATGGTTGTGGCATAATTCGGAGGAGGTGAAAATAAATGGCATTTTCCACAATTTTTTCTTTGTTGATGGTTGTGGCATAATTCGGAGGAGGTGAAAATAAATGGCATTTTCCACAATTTTTTCTAAATTTTTCATCATAAAACGACGTTGTTTTGTTTATTTATAATTACTTAACGTTTTATATTACCGTTAACCATAAATCTGTTAGTCCACGTGATTTAATGATGGTCAACGGTGTTAAATACTGACGAAGGATATATCAACGGTATAACGATATAAGCGGAATGATTATCTAGGTATCTTAAATCACATGTCTTCTATTTGGATAGTAGATTTCCAGTGATTATCCAGGTCTTTACAAACTGTTTTTCCTAGAAAATGTACCGGTACTACGTTCGGGTTTAGCATAAAAGATAATATTGTTTAAAAATGTGGTTGTATCTTAATCATCACCCAACTTCAAATCCGGTAGATAAAATACATCTTTCGTATATTTGTATTGTGTTCCTGTCATTTGATTGAATCAGATCAATGGTAAAATTTTGAGACTTTCCTACTTTTGTAATGATACTCTTATTACAGAGACGCATGCTTCTTTGTGATGAACTTGTCATACATAAGTCATCACCTACCACAATCTCTCCTGTAAGTTGATCTGTCAGCATTTCTTCGTCTCTCTGCCTATGATTTCAATGTCATCTTCTGAACACAGCCACTGCAAGTCCCTCTCCTGCACATCAGCGTTACTTGATTTCTCGTCTTTTCTCATGAAAAAATCATGCAGTGTCTCCTGTATATTGTTTGTATCCCATTTTCGGAACACTCTGGTGGATCTAACCCATGGGTGTGGATCCGAAAACTGCTTTAATATCTGCATAAGGGATCCGAAAACTGCTTTAATATCTGCATAAGCTCTCTGTTGATCTGGTCAAAAGGGAACTTCTTGTACAACAAATGAAATGGAGATTGAGAATCAGGACACTGCTTGAAAGATATCACTATAGAAAGGAATTGAGCTCTTACGTTTTGTATATTAATGTTAATTTACGTGTTAAAAAAAAAAAATTGTTTATGTAAAGATAGATAGGTATGTGGCATCCAATAATAGAGTGGAGAAATCCATGGTTCAAAGCAACCATAAGATTAGCTCAAAGAACACTTTTGACTTTCTATAGAGTGGAGAAATCCATGGTTCAAAGCAACCATAAGATTAGCTCAAAGAACACTTTTGACTTTCTTTTTTTTTGGCTTATTAGTTCACTTGTTCCTTTCCCTTCAATTTCTCATCAGTTGGTTTTCACTTCAAAATCTATTATTATTATTATTTCATGAATCATCATCATCATCTTGATTCATTCGATTTCACAAACGTTTATTTTCGTTTTTAGGTAAAAAGTCTCTTTATCTGCAACTTTACACTTTCTTCTTCTGCATGACCAAACTACAAATTTATTATGGGTTTCATTGAAAAAAAGCAAAATTTATACCGACATAAATAAAAAGACTCATGAACGAAAGACTTCTTCTTTTTTGTTTTTTCTTGGAAAACTTCTTCATTTTTTTAGGTCTTAAGGAAAAAATCATTCCCCTTTTTTCTGTTTATACGCGTAAATAAAAGGAAATTTTGTTTTTTTTTTGTTTTTTAACGCCCTCTTTTTTTTTATGTTTACATCAATAAAAACAGTGATCGAAGGCGTACATATCAGACTCAATTTTTGTTTCTGAATCATCAGAAGAAGCGAACATGATCAAATTAGAAAATTCCGGAATCAAGGAACATCAGAAGAAGCATCAGAAGAAGCGAACATGATCAAATTAGAAAATTCCGGAATCAAGGAAGAAGCAGAAGAAGAGGAAGTTAGTGAATCGCCGAAATTGATTTTCAAATTCGCCTATCAGACGGAAACTTTCGAAAGATTAAGTAGAGAAGGTTACAAATCATCAAGTGATGATTCCGGTCAGACGGAAACTTTCGAAAGATTAAGTAGAGAAGGTTACAAATCATCAAGTGATGATTCCGGTGAGGGCGACAGCAACTCATCTTCTTCTCCGCCGATTTTGACAGCGGCGGCGGGGAACAAATACGAAACGTTGTCGGCGAAAAATCTTACTTTCGTTCTCGAAAATCCAGAGGCGGTGACTTTTAGGGTTGGAAATTGTCAAGAGGAAACAGAGGATACCTCTATTTTTCCAAGTGAAAATTACTCTGTCGAGGATAAAAAATTCAGATTTCTGATGGAGAAAGATTTTCTGGAATCGGATTCTGATTTTGTCGATTCAAGTCAGACATTTACAAGCAAGGAAGATGGATTTTTATCAGATTCGGATTTCACTGACGATGGGCAAAACCGTAAAAATGTCAAGTCTGATTCTGGTGGATCTGATTCAGAGGAAGAAGAAGATGATTCAAATGGGTTTGAGAGTTTATGGGAACATCAAGATTTGATAGAGCAACTTAAGATGGAGATGAAGAAAGTGAAAGCAATTGGTGGTCTTCCGACAATACGTGAAGATGAAGAAGATGTATGTCCTAAAATCATGGAAGATTTAAAGCCCTGGAGAATCCAAGAAGAGAACAAGAAGTTCAAACATGTTAATACCATTGGGGAAGTTCAGAAATTCCATAGAAGTTACAGAGAACGAATGAGAAAACTTGATATCTTGAGTTTTCAGAAGTCTTATGGGTCTTGGTTAGTTCTCTAATTTCACTCTCTTTTTTTTTATTCGGAAATATTTTATAAATTAGAAGAAGAACACTAGAGGAGGTCCCACGGAATCTACTCATTGGGGTTTTACTACCCAACCATTATTCAATTGTCTTTATGAGTTTCTTACTAGTTTTTTTTTGAAGCAATTGGAGAACTCTTCACCTAATGTTCTCCACTACTAAAGTTTTACTAGTGGAACATACTTTTCTTATTTTCCATTGAATTTACTCCCAAATAATATTTTCCCTTCAATGTTTTCATTTAAATTTTAAAATTTAAATAACTAATTCAAAATTATACAACATACATAACAAAGTAATCATACTTTAGGTTACGATTGTGTGCTCATTATTTCTTAAATTTTCTTGAATTATAATGTTTTAAACCAACATTTTATGTTTGTATTGTCTTTGCCATTGTTAATGTTTGTATTGTCTTGGGCATTGTCAATGTTATTGAAGGGCTTCTTCAATCAAAGAACCCTCAACAAGAAACCTCGACCGTTGGATCCTCTGCTTCTCGGGCATTTTTTTCATCGGTTTTCTCAGCTAATATCCGGATATGGAAACCGAAGAAATTAGAAACCGAACCAATGGTTCAATTCATAAAAGAGATTGAAGGGGAATTGGAGAACGTATATGTTGGTCACATGTGTTTGTCCTGGGAAATACTTCACTGGCAATACGAAAAGGCCATTGAAATACTGGAATCCGACGTGTATGGATCTAGCCAGTACAATGAAGTCGCTGGAGAATTTCAACAATTTCAGGTTTTACTTCAAAGATTTCTTGAAAATGAACCGTTCGAAGACCCTAGAGTACAACACTACATCAAGAGACGTAGTATACATCGTAATCTCCTTCAGGTCCCCGTTATTCGAGGTTAGAAACCTTTAAACCAAATCCTAAATCCGGGTCGTGGTGTTTCTTTTCGGATCTTGGAATGTTTATGAAATCTTCCCCGGTTATAACTTATATTATACTTTGTTTGGTCCTGTTTTGTAAATTTTTATGTTACAGAAGATGGAAACAAGGGCAAAAGAATAGGAGGAAGAACTGGTTACAAGGAGAATGATGACAATGCGATTAAAAGCGATCAACTAGTAGAAATTATGGAAGAAACAATTCGACTATTTTGGCGATTTGTTCGATCTGATAAGCTTACTTACATCGTAATCTCCTTCAGGTCCCCGTTATTCGAGGTTAGAAACCTTTAAACCAAATCCTAAATCCGGGTCGTGGTGTTTCTTTTCGGATCTTGGAATGTTTATGAAATCTTCCCCGGTTATAACTTATATTATACTTTGTTTGGTCCTGTTTTGTAAATTTTTATGTTACAGAAGATGGAAACAAGGGCAAAAGAATAGGAGGAAGAACTGGTTACAAGGAGAATGATGACAATGCGATTAAAAGCGATCAACTAGTAGAAATTATGGAAGAAACAATTCGACTATTTTGGCGATTTGTTCGATCTGATAAGCTTACTAGTTCTATTCGTGATCTGAAATCGCGAACCAAATCACAGATAGAACCGGATCACGAAGATGAGTCAGAAGATCTAGAGATGTTCACAGAGGTTAAAACACAACTTCAAATTGTAAGTAATACTTTCTTACCCTGATGTTCAAACTCAAACTCATAAAATTCCATCTGCTTTTGTTTTTGTTTTCTTGTTATAATTCAAGTGTTACAATAATTCAAGTGTTAATAGAGCTATTATCTTATTTGTTAGCCAAATACGACGTCGCCGACACCTCATCGACCGTTGTCCCCTCCATCACCATTGATCTTACATTTGGAAGAAGCTCATGAGTCATCACTCCAGTCAAGTTGTTGAAGTAGTTATTCTCAATGTTGCTCAGTAACAAAGTATCCTCTGTTCCGTTGTTTCTCGCTGTGTTGTATGGAACTCCGAGCATCTGAGACGCGTAACAAGCAGAAGCAGATCCGGTGAAACTTGCGGATTGGTCCACTGGAGAAGAGACAACAAGGTTTTGTCTTGCTATGTTGCTGAGAAGGTCTGACTGTGAATTGTATTGGTCGTTGGTCTCAGAAATTACAGGATAAATCCAAGATTGTGGGATTGATCTTTGTGAAGATACTGAATTCATCTTCTTGAATATTCTACATATCGCCCAAGCATCCTATAAACGAAAACCACAATAACCAGATCCAACAAAAGGGTAAGTTCTGTTGGGACTCTAAAGCAAGTTAGGGCAAAATCCAATTTACTTACACAAGACGGTATCTCCTTGTTGTTGTTGTTGTTAAGGTGTTGTTTCTTGTTATTATTGTAACTGGAATATGAGGAGTGATGAGAGTCAGAGAGAGAAGGAATATGAGGAGTGATGAGAGTCAGAGAGAGAAGGGAGACGAAATTCGTGCATCATCCAATCGGTTTTTACTCCTTTAGCAGCTCGACCACGATAGAACACGAGCGATTTCTTCAAACCTATGCATCGAGTTGAGTCCAATGAGTATATAGGCCGATCTGTTCCTGTTGCTTTCCAAAATCCACCTCCCGTTACTCGGTTAGGTCTCGTGCTGTTCCGATATTTCCTGTCTCTTGGACAATAGAAATACCATTCTTTCTCTCCCATTGCCGCAAGCTCTTTATAGAACATCAATTCAAGTATAAAATCCACAAGTTGTTTTTTCAAAAATTTGGAGAAAATTGAGAAATTTCTGAGAGTTTGTAGCTTACTTGGGAGATCCCATGGATCGTATTTGTAAATGTCAACTTTCTTGATAAGTTCAAAGGGAAAAGATTTGTGTAAAATCTTCCGTTTCAGATAGAAACTTACGAGCTCTTCATCAGTGGGATGAAACCTAAACCCTGGCAAAACGACGTCGTCGTATCTTTCTTTGTTGTTGCTCTCTACATCCTCCATAGCTAGAGCCACCAACACAAAAGAGTTAAATACTTTTTGGTATAAGAAATAATATTTACCAAAAGAGAATGAAGAGAAGCATAGAGATTTATAGAGATAGAGATAGAAAATAAGAAATAATATTTACCAAAAGAGAATGAAGAGAAGCATAGAGATTTATAGAGATAGAGATAGAAAGATAGAGAGTTTGGGGAAGAAGGAAGAAGTTTCGTAAAGAAGAAGAAATATGTTCATAGGGATACGATAATTGGACCAGAAAGTGATGCGTAGATATAAGACCAAAATTGGACCAGAAAGTGATGCGTAGATATAAGACCAATGTCTTATAAACAGTGTAGACGCAAGATTTTTTTTTTCTTGTTAAGTAAAAATCTTTTGGTTGATAACTTTAATGTTTCACATATAAAGAGAAATAGAAAACTTAGAGGAAAAGCTATTGACCAAACTTCCAAACTTGTGTTGCGTGGGTTAAAAACCCCAGGTCCGTTTTTTGGGTTATCTTAATTTTGTGTTTGTTCAGTTTGTTTTGAAATTTTTTGACCGTGAGATCTTCATTTCAACATTAATGTTTTTACATGTCTCAAACTTGGAGACATATTATAGTCTCAAACTTGGAGACATATTATATCAAGCTTAAGCAATGCCCTATGATTTTACCAATGCCTGAGATATCAAAATGGGTAAAACTAAAACATAATCAGTCGACTCGACTCAATTCATAGTTCTATTATGTGTTGACGAATAATATTGTTTTTATTTGAACATACAAAAATTTTAATTTTGATATTTTAACAATCGTTATGTGAAAAATTTCGACATCTTCGTTAACTCCTTTCAAAAATAGAAAATATATTTTTGGAATTTCCCAAAAATCGTATTTTATCATTAAGTGTTCTCCAGTAACGGATATTATTTTTATGACATTGTTATAAATTTAAAAGTTATGTCGACCAAATGAATCTGTTTGGTGTCGATCTTTTTTAATAATAAACAAAATCTAAATGAAAGATTTATAAACTAATGATCAAAAAACTGCCAGGTAATCAGATAAATCAAAATTTGCTCTGGGTAAATGATGGCCTACTTTTAGTAAATGAACCACTTGAGGTAGACTCATCGAAATCAGGTTACTAAAATAGGAGGATTATTTTCTGTATTGACACTCATGCATCAGCTGGCTCTTCATTAAATCAGGTTACTAAAATAGGTGGGTTATTTTCTGAATTGACACTCATGCATCAGCTGGCTCTTCATTTAGTGGTGGCTCTGCATCTTCTTCATCATCATTTGCAACATTTGGTGGTGGGAGTTCCTCGTCGTCTCTGAACTAAACTTCATCATCAGACAACATTCATATCTTCACCAGCATTGATCTCTTCACCATCATTGATCTTTTCCTCAACATTGATATTTTCAACAACATTTACCGCATCCCTATCATTGATTCTTCAACCTCAAATCCAGATTGGTCTCAGAAATCATCGCAATCCACTTCTTCTAACTCAATCTCAGCTTCATCCTCAGCTGGAGGTACCACAGGGGCTGTTTCCTCAGCTCTCACACGCACCTGTTCTTCTTGTACATCAGTCTTTGTCTCTGGAACTCCTTCTTGTCCCGGTTCCTCTGTTTCCTCTTGTTCCTCTGTTTGCTCTATTGTTTTTTTTTTGCTCTGTTTGATCAACCACCGGTGTCGCATGCTATGTTTCCTCGTTTCTCTCAGCCTCTGTAGATTTTGGTATACCAGTAGGGGGTGGAGGCATCAATTCATAAACTGGATCAGCCATGGAGGCCAGCAACGGCTCACCAAATTCATTAGCAAATGGCCTATGAGGAATTTCCCTCCGTCGCTTTGGATTTTGATTCGAGGGACCATCCGACTTCCGCTTCTAGGATTGGTTCGGTGAAGCATGTTTGTTTCGACTCGCTGGAGGGAATTTGTCTTCTTCCTCCGAATGGATTGTGCCTACGGGGATTGAGTACGTCGAGTTTTTGTCTTCGACGGTTGACTACAGCTTTGACTAGGAGATTGGGTTAGCCGAGGGCTTCTCCTCGTCGGTGGTGATTGCGTTAACTTCCCCTGTGTTGATCTCTTCGATTTCCCCGGTGGTGATTGGGTTTCTCGACAATTACGCCGGTTAGGAGGAGTGCCCTGAGACGAATTAGGGGTTGCACTACGCCCTCGTTCATCACCTCGCTGATGCGCAGTGAAACCTCCGCGAGTCTTCACCATCTCCGGTTTGATCGATTTCGTGGAGGTTGATCAGTGTACACAAACGAAACTCTTGAGAGAGTTCAGGTTTTCTTTTGCGATTAGGGTTTGTGTAATGACGGCTAATATTCCCTCTTACTTCGTTCAATAGGTGTTTGTGAAGCACAACGTTTTGATTAACATAAACAGTAACGTGGGATTAACAATATAATTAACAGCCATTTAATGAGTTAACGATATGGTTAAAACGACCCCAAGTTCAAAAGTTAAGGATTAAAACGGATTTAGGCAAAAACTTCAAGATTGATTAAGAGGTCGCGATAGAACGTGTATTGAAATGGAGAAACGGAGAAATTTGTGTATTTTTTCCAATTCTAATTTTATCAAAATTTGTAAATCAACTGGATTAAAAATTCTTTTAAAAAAACTTTTTTAAAAAAAAGAAATTGTATAATTACCTAAACTGCCAAATGTTTGCAAGCTAAAACCACCCACTCAGAATACATTTGGCCAAAGATATTTATCTTTCAAAGAAAGGTGCAAGCTAAAACCACCCACTCAGAATACATTTGGCCAAAGATATTTATCTTTCAAAGAAAGGGCATGAAAAATGTAAAACAAAATCCCAGTTTGAAACCTTGAAGAGACATGAATTAGTTAAAGATCTGTTGACAAATTTGGAATTTTTGATGTTTATTTTAGTCTGTTTTTTGTGAACAGGATTACTCGAGATTTGAAGTCGAATTTACATGAGTTAGCTATAAAATGTAACCCTTCGACGACAAGAAGAATCTTGTTGACAAGTTTAATCATGAATATGTGCTATAATCCTTCAAGGTACTTATCAGGTCTGCACCTTGCTATGATCTGATCTGGTCTTTTTATTTCTTGTGCTTAAAAACGAGATGGGTTTCATTATTTCATAGTAATCTAATTTTGGTTATTGAGTATATTGCTCTCTGATAAAATACTACAGCCTTAGCACTTGGTGATCCATCAGTTACTACAGTTGAAGAAGTTAGTCAACCTGTTTTTCCTGCTGGACCTCTTTTCCCTACCGAGGTTAGTTTCTTTGATGTGATCAAAGTTTCAGGCTTTCAAGATTATCATATGTTTCTTCTGTTTCAGGGGAGAATTGTCCAACTCTTTGAGAAGAATACATATTCTGTGGTTAATATATTTGATGTGACATTGCGGCCTCAGCTCAAAATGACCGGTGTCGTTGAGGTAAATGTTTTTCAGTACCAAAAAAGATTATATATCTTGTTATGTATTACTGATTGTTTTTGACTTACAATTAGATATAAAACTGAACTGTAGATACCTGAAGGAAATGGCTCTGGTGTAGTCTGGGATGGACAGGGATACATTGTGACCAATTATCATGGTAAGATGATAAGATTGAGAAGTGTAGAAGTGCTTAAAAATGAGCTCTGTCTATAGAAGATTGATAAGAATNNNGAGCAATATGAGCCGTTGGATCTGGGAAGATCTGAGCCGTCGGATTGTGATCTGTGTGAAGAGATCTGAAAAGATCTGAGCCGTTGGATGAGATGTAGATCTGAGAATCTGAGCCGTCGGATCCCCACCGCGAATCACCTCCGTTTTTCACCGTTTCATCGTGTTTCTCGCCGGAATACACAAGGGGAAGAGTCAATCTTAGTTTGTGTGGAAGAAATACAAAGTTTTTGGAGAGATTTTGAGTAGAAACTCGAAAAAGAGAGCTTCAAAAGGGTGACAATGGTGAGAAAACGGGTTTACCTAAAAAGTCAAGGATATTGCTCGAAATTAGGTGGAATCAAGAGGAAATGTCGTGATGAAGCTGAATTCATGGTCAAAAACGGATTTCATGGTGTTTTTGATGAAGATTCGAGCTTGTTTTTGAGTAAGGATAAAGGTGGAAAAGAGAGAAATAAGAGAGAAGGAAGAGAGAAAAAAGTTTGGAGGAGAGAGAAAAATTCTGAAAAAGTAGGGAGTTAATTTCTTTTGGAGGGGTATTATTTTTCTCAAGTGTTCAAATAGGTGGAGTCAACATATCGGGTCAAAGTGCTAGATTGCACGGAACGAAGCTAGCGGGTCGGGTTAATGCGCGGATCATGAGGATAAAGGTGGAAAAGAGAGAAATAAGAGAGAAGGAAGAGAGAAAAAAGTTTGGAGGAGAGAGAAAAATTCTGAAAAAGTAGGGAGTTAATTTCTTTTGGAGGGGTATTATTTTTCTCAAGTGTTCAAATAGGTGGAGTCAACATATCGGGTCAAAGTGCTAGATTGCACGGAACGAAGCTAGCGGGTCGGGTTAATGCGCGGATCATGCGCTTAGAAGGCCGGTTTTGGGGCGAGTTAATTGGGCTTC
>CM071716.1:53224129-53240460 GCA_036630335.1 Physaria fendleri | reverse complement strand
GATTCTTTCATTTGCTTTTGTAGGAGTACACAAATCTTGGATTGTGTTGCTTATTTCTGAGTTGAAACTAGCTGTTCTTTTTTTCTGAACTGAAAGAGTTTAATGATGAAGGCAAGAGCAGCTAACAATGTACAGTCGAAGCGATCTAACAAGAGTGTAAGGAAAGATCAAAAGTTGCAGAAGACGAATAGCCAGAAAAGATTGTTAGAACAAGATAAACAAAAGGACTTGGATGCTAAAGAAGAGTCAAGTAATCTCTCTACAGTAGCAAGTGATTCCACCACACAGTCTGATCCCTCTGAGGCTTACGAGGCTGTAGATGTTCGTTACTTAGATGATGTTAATATTCCCATTGCTTCTGCAAATTCTCATCAAGAAGCAGATTTGGACAAAATAGAGAAAGATGTTGATGAACAAGAATGTAAAGATGTTAAAGAAATCGATAGAGAGACTCGTGATGGTATCAATGTCGATGTCTGGGAAGATGCTTCGAATGGTGCTCTTAGTGCTGGAAGTGAGAACGAGGCAGCTGATGTGACTGATAAGAACTGTGAGGACTTTGAGGATGAATCTTCTAAAGAGAAGATTATTCATCTAGAGACAAGAATTGAGAAACTTGAAGAGGAGCTTAGAGAAGTTGCTGCACTCGAGATTTCTCTTTACTCTATTGTGCCAGACCATTGTAGCTCTTCTCACAAGCTTCATACGCCTGCTCGGCGTATTTCAAGAATATATATCCATGCTTGTAAGCATTTTACTCAGGAAAAACGTGCTACAATCGCTAGAAACTCGGTTTCTGGTCTTGTTTTGGTTGCTAAGTCTTGTGGGAACGATGTTTCAAGGTACATAGATTATATTTCACATCTTGATTCTTCTAATTGTGATCTAATCAGTTTTTTTTGGCTTGTCTTAGGTTGACCTTTTGGTTATCAAACATCATAGCTCTAAGGCAGATAATTTCTCAAGCTTTTGCTAGGTGTCATGTCACAGAAACCTCTGAATCAAATAGTGATTCAGACAAGAAAACAAACCTGAGATGGAAGAATGGTTAGGTGTCATGTCACAGAAACCTCTGAATCAAATAGTGATTCAGACAAGAAAACAAACCTGAGATGGAAGAATGGTCTCCAACAGCTGTTGGAGGATTGGCAACAAACTGAAACATTTACTACCGCACTCGAGAAAATCGAATCTTGGGTATTCTCTAGACTCGTGGAGTCTGTTTGGTGGCAGGTATAATATACCAGATCTTGGCAAGACATAAGACTCTCATATTGTTTAGTTATGTAATGAAGCATCTTACTTATGTTGATGTCCTTCTTCTTGTCCTAACTTTAAGGTGTTTACTCCTCATATGCAATCTCCTACAAATGATTCATCAGTCAGTAAGGAACCTTCCTTGGGTAATCAAAACCAAGGAACCTTTTCAATTAGCCTATGGAAAAGGGCTTTCGGAGATGCTCTACAACGGCTTTGTCCTATGCGAGGAGGAGGTCATGAATGTGGTTGCTTACCTGTATTGGCTACAATGGTAATAAAATTTTTTCATTTGTTTCAATTCAGACCAAGACATAAGACTCATATAGTTCCTTTCTTTAAACAGGTTATGGAGAAATGTATCAGTAGATTCGATGTAGCCATGTTTAATGCTATCCTGCGCGAGTCAGAACATCAGATTCCAACTGATCCTGTCTCTGATCCTATTCTTGATTCCAAAGTTCTGCCTATTCCTGCTGGAGACTTAAGCTTTGGATCAGGAGCACAACTCAAAAACGCGGTAATCAGCACGAAACAAAGTTCAGAATGTTTCATAGCAATTTGAATGTTAACAATGTTTTGATTGTTTAACTTGCAGATTGGCTATTGGTCTAGATGTCTCACTGAAATGTTCGATATGAACTCTGATGATTCTTCAGTGAAACGAAAACAAAACGATCATGTTGAAAGTGAAGGCAATGATAGTAAGTGAAACGAAAACAAAACGATCATGTTGAAAGTGAAGGCAATGATAGTGAAGCTTTTGTTTTGCTAAATGAACTTAGTGATCTTCTTATGCTCCCAAAAGACATGCTTATGGAAATATCCATTAGAGAAGAGGTATGTTTATACATATATTCTCTTGGCATTTACCAGTTTCATCTTTGATTCATTGGTTTTAAGAAGAGGTATGTTTATACATATATTCTCTTGGCATTTACCAGTTTCATCTTTGATTCATTGGTTTTACAAAACAGATATGTCCTTCAATAAGTCTTTCACTCATCAAAAGAATACTATGCAACTTCACTCCTGATGAGTTCTGTCCTTCAATAAGTCTTTCACTCATCAAAAGAATACTATGCAACTTCACTCCTGATGAGTTCTGTCCTGATGATGTACCTGGAGCTGTCCTAGAAGAGCTTAATGCTGCCGAGGTACTAGAAAATCCAAACTTTTTGCTCTCTTTGTACTTATGATTCAGTGGAAAGATCAAGATCAAAATTTTTATGTTTTATTTACAGATTATTAGTGATGGGAAGCTATCAGAAGCAAGCTTCCCTTATGCAGCTTCATCTGTTACTTACTTGCCTCCATCAACCATGGATATAGCTGAAAAAGTTGCAGAAGTTGCAGGAAAATTGTCAAGGAATGTGTCTATGATACAGAGAAAAGGGTACACGAGTGATGAGGAGCTTGAAGAACTGGACTCTCCTCTTACATCTATAGTGGAGAAAGCAAGTGATTTTACTGATTCAGTGACTTCAAATGCAAGATACAAGCTTCTTAGAGAAGTGTGGGTTTAGTTGAGTGATGATTGAATTAAGTAAAGGTGTAAGTTGCTATGAATAGTATAAGCTATTGCAAAGTAAAGCTTCTGTTATAAGATATCAAAAAACATTGAACTTCATGTAACATAATGCATTAAGATTTGGCAGAGATATGTTTATTAGGAGACTGTGAAACATGGTTTTACAATGATAACTTTGGTTTTCAGCTAGAAGAGGTATGTTTATACATATATTCTCTTGGCATTTACCAGTTTCATCTTTGATTCATTGGTTTTCCAAAACAGATATGTCCTTCAATAAGTCTTTCACTCATCAAAAGAATACTATGCAACTTCACTCCTGATGAGTTCTGTCCAGATCATGTACCTGGAGCTGTCCTGGAAGAGCTGAATGCTGCTGAGGTACTAGAGAATTCAAACTTTTTGCTCTCTTTGTATTTATGATTCAGTGGAAAGATCAAGATCACAATTTTTATGTTTTATTTACAGATTATTAGTGATGGGAAGCTGTCAGAAGCAAGCTTCCCTTATGCAGCTTCCTCTATTACCTACATGCCTCCATCAACTATGGACATTGCAGAAAAAGTTGCAGAAGTTGCAGGAAAATTGTCAAGGAATGTGTCTATGATACAGAGAAAAGGGTACACTAGTGATGAGGAGCTTGAAGAACTCGACTCCCCTCTTACATCTATAGTAGACAAAGCAAGTGATTTTACTGATTCAGTGACTTCAAATGCAAGATACAAGCTTCTTAAAGAAGTGTGGGTTTAGTTGAATGATGATTTGAACTAAGTAAAGGTGTATAAGTTACTATGAATAGTATAAGCTATTGCAAAGTAAAGCTTCTGTTGTTATAAGATATCAAAAAACATTGAACTCCATGTAACATAATGCATTAAGATATGGCAGAGATATGTTTATTAGGAGACTGTGAAACATGGTTTTACAATGATAACTTTGGTTTTCAGCTTGGCAGAGATATGTTTATTAGGAGACTGTGAAACATGGTTTTACAATGATAACTTTGGTTTTCAGCTACTGCTCTTAGCTTGTTGACCAAAAAAAAAAGCTACTGCTCTTAGCTTTTTCAGCTACCACTCATCTAAACACATCTCTGTTTAAAGCGGCTTTGGTTTTGGCTTGAACAAGAATCCTTTTTAGCTCTTTAGCAACTTCGATCATCTTGGGAACTTCTCCTAGACAACCAATACATCTCAATGAAAGCTCTTTAGCAACTTCGATCATCTTGGGAACTTCTCCTAGACAACCAATACATCTCAATGAAAGCATAAGGAAAGCTTTCATTTGACAAAGCTCTTGTTCCTTGCAACTTTGTAACACCATTGGATCAATAATCTCAACAAATCTACCATCTTCAACCAACAAGATAGGACAATCCTCTCTCAGTTTGCCAACAAGACTCGGGTTCATCGCGGTTAAAAGAGTAAGCATGAATCCCCCAAAGCCATAAACATCAGTGTTCTGTTAAAAGAGTAAGCATGAATCCCCCAAAGCCATAAACATCAGTGTTCTCTGTAACTCTTCCTGTCTCCATATAGTTATCATCAAGATACCCAAAAGTTCCTTCTACAACATCTTCAACAAACTTTTCACCTTCTGGAATCAAAACAGAGTTTTCAAACTCACTAAGCTTCGCTATCCCTTTATCATCCACAAAGATCTTACACGGTATCATATCTTTATGAATGATAGTCTTTGAGAATGCAGTATGAAGATATGTTAAAGCTTCTGCAACCTCCTTTGCAATCTTCATTCGCATAGACGCATATTCCATGGTATAACTATATTCTCATTTCTTGATCTACCTGTTACTATACTCTCTGCATATTCATGGACTAGAACAGGATAATGAAACTCAAGACAACAACCTAAAAGCTTAAGAAAATTCTTATGACCACTAACCATTGATGATATTGCTATATCACAACAAGCTTTTCCACTGCGGGAACTAAACTTAGATACCCATTTCTTTACAAGTACGAGGCGGTCTTCGAGTATAGCTCTGTAGCATTGGTAGTTATTTCTATGTTGGGTACGAACAAGAGCATTGTTTTGGCTGAAGTTGTCGGTGGTTTTGAGGATCATGAGTTGCATATATACTTTTATAGCTTAATTAAACGAACGTCCGATTTTTTGGTTTCAAATTTCAACAATCTTAGATCAACGAAACAATCTTACAACTCTGTCCTATTGTAATAGAGGAGAAAAATTTACAACCCATCTCAGATTCTACTAAGAGTGAAAGAAAAGGGGGAAAAAAAAAACAAGAGTGACACGATTACTGAAGAGACGATGACTCATATGTGAATGTGGGAGACGTTACTTAGGAGTTGTAGTGTCCTTTGTAACACCTTTAGTTGGAGGAGAAGGATTGTCTGAAGCAACTTTAAACTGTCCCATCTTCTTCTGCAAATCAGCTAAAGGATCTTTTGAAACCTTTACCTTAGGAGTCTTCTTTCCATTTCCTACTTTAAGTTCTAGGCGATACAACGCGCATTCGTCAGATTCATTGATTTGGTATTCAAAGAGATGCCACTCGAAGGGACCTGGAGGTTGTGGATCCATGTAGTAAGATCTTTTTTGACCTTCTTGGTCCTTCATTAGTTGTTTTCTTGATTCATGCCAACCTCTTCCGTTGTAATCTGGAAGTGATCTTTGTTTTCGGTTTCCGCTGTCATATGCTCTTTTAGGTTTGTCGAAGAATAACCATTCTCTTAACGTTTCGCCTTCGGCTAGTTCAAGATGAAATAGCTCTGCAAAGTGTAAAAGGTTTTAGCAAAGATAAGAGATTCACGTTTGGTTTATGAAATAGCAAAGAGGAGTAGCAAAAGTTGGCTCTAGCGGGCCAATGTGACTTACCTGATGCGTTCCAGGGGCATTTTGTGTTAACAGCTCCTTCACACACTGGGATACCAACATTCTTACCCTGAGTCTTTGCACGAAGAGCATCAATCAAGATATTATCTTTCAAACTGATGCCCCCGCGTCTTAAGACAGGTTTTGTGCCAGGCGAATCTTCATTTATAGCAAGAGTCCCATGGTAGTTACTGCAGTAATCCAGGTACCACTCAGAGCCATGAGCAGGCCTTGCGCAATCCCATAGTGCACACTTAGGTCCCAGAAAAGCAGATGGAGGCACAGGGACATATGTTGGAGTAGTAAATTCGGTAAAGTTTTCGAACTCTTCAGAAGAATGAAGGTTGATGGAAGAGATGTTATCAAGTTCCGGGAATGATTCTGAGTTAATAGAATCAATTATATCCAAGTTGCTGAGGTTTTGGTCATGGAAATCAGGAGTGGTGTTTATGATTGGATCACACCCTTGAAATGCATATTGGAGTTGCTGGCCCTGTGTATCTGTGTTATTACCCACATCCTGAGATTGAAAAGGTGAACTTGCACATAAGGAAACAAATTCAAAACTAAGACAAGAATGAAGAAGATCAAAACTCGTAGATGAGTTAGAATATAGAACCCAGGTGTTGCAATTACCTAGGAACCCAAAACCAAGAAACAATAATGCCAATTAGGGTAAGGCAAATGATTATAGAAGACAACTTGGACAGATTAATCTAATCCAGAAACTGTTGTTAGCTCACCTCAAAACCAAAGGAGAAATTTCCGTTTAAAGGACTTAGACAAAAATCCTCAGCTGTCCATTCCAAGTGTTCTGGAGGGCACAAGTTTTGAGCGAAATCCTCAGGTTTTGGTGCAGGATGTTCCTTCAACGAACTAGTTGCATCATCCTCCTCATCTTTAAACAGACGAGCAGCAAACGCAGCAATCTCCTCCTGGCTCATACCTCCAGTCTGCACAAATTAAAGACCAAAAGAGCTAAAAATCTCCCCCCACTACAAAAATTAAACAAAAACCAGTAAAATTCTACTCTCTCATCGCATACAGAAAGCAACCACGAACCAGATGAGAAGACTCTGGAGAAGGAGCAGCGAGTTCAGCTAGTTTCTCAGAGATTTGGGCTTCCAAAAGTGCAAGATCATCATGTCGCCCTTCTTTTATAGCAGCCTGAAGATGACAGAATCTATCCTGGACTTCCCTTACCTTCTCAGGCAAATTCTGATGCGCTGAAGATATACATTTGATCTTCCGATGGTTTGACATCTCCTCTACTGATCAAACAATAAAAAAAAAAAGAAGATATACATTTGATCTTCCGATGGTTTGACATCTCCTCTACTGATCAAACAATAAAAAAAAAAATCAACTAAAAACTCAAACTTTCAATTCGATTTGAGTCTCATACAGAAGAAAACTAACACATTACCTTAAAATCAAAGATTAGGAAAGAGATTAAGCGCTTGGTCTCTACTTTCTTCGTCTCTAGGTTATACATCAACAAAACAACACTATTTGGTCAATGAAGGTGTTGAACAGAGTCAAAAACGAAATACAACCCTAAATCAAACCATCAATTCGAACAATTCTACACAGATCATCAATCCAAAACCCTAAAATTCAGACTCAATTAAAATTCGGGTAAGAACTAAAAACCTAACATGAATCAGATCAATAAAAAACTGAGACGAAATTCAGAGAGAGCTCATACAATTCGGTTTCGATTGATGTAGATAGGTTTTGTTGGAGAGGAAGAAGAAACAAGGAGTTATCGCGACGACGAAGCGAAGAAGAAGGCCAAGGAGGACGATTGTGATGGTACTTATGATTCTCGGATTAACTTTTTCTTTTTGCTTTGACAAAACCCAATATTTTATTATCTTATTATATAGAAGATCAGAAGATATACATTTGATCTTCCGATGGTTTGACATCTCCTCTACTGATCAAACAATAAAAAAAAAAATCAACTAAAAACTCAAACTTTCAATTCGATTTGAGTCTCATACAGAAGAAAACTAACACATTACCTTAAAATCAAAGATTAGGAAAGAGATTAAGCGCTTGGTCTCTACTTTCTTCGTCTCTAGGTTATACATCAACAAAACAACACTATTTGGTCAATGAAGGTGTTGAACAGAGTCAAAAACGAAATACAACCCTAAATCAAACCATCAATTCGAACAATTCTACACAGATCATCAATCCAAAACCCTAAAATTCAGACTCAATTAAAATTCGGGTAAGAACTAAAAACCTAACATGAATCAGATCAATAAAAAACTGAGACGAAATTCAGAGAGAGCTCATACAATTCGGTTTCGATTGATGTAGATAGGTTTTGTTGGAGAGGAAGAAGAAACAAGGAGTTATCGCGACGACGAAGCGAAGAAGAAGGCCAAGGAGGACGATTGTGATGGTACTTATGATTCTCGGATTAACTTTTTCTTTTTGCTTTGACAAAACCCAATATTTTATTATCTTATTATATAGAAGATCAATTAACTTTTTCTTTTTGCTTTGACAAAACCCAATATTTTATTATCTTATTATATAGAAGATCAATACCACAAAAAAATAATACCAAAAAAAAAAAAAACCTTTCCAACAATATCACAAAATAACCCATTTTATTATATAATCAAACATTTTTGATGATATTAATAATATTTTAAAATATGTCAAGTAATGTAATCTAAAAATGTTAAGTTTGTTAAATTAGAAGATTAATATTTTTTGAAAAAAATAAAAATAAATAGATATTATTGTTTCTAAATTAGGAAATTAAAATTTTATCATATAAATCAAATCTTTTTTGATAATAATAAAAATATTTTTTAAAATGTCAAGTAGTATAATATAAAAATGTTTTTAACTTTTGTGAAATTAGAAAATTTCAATTTTTGGAAGATTTTTTTTTATATATAAAAAAATAGATGCTGTTGATTCTAAATTAGTAAATCTCATTATATAAAGTTGTGTTAAAAATTATAGTTTACCAGAGATTTGGACACGTTTCAAATATAATTTTCTCTTTTTTTTTTTTTTTTGGTTAATTTGTCAAGAATATCCTTTAACCAAGTATGATCTTGTGCCTGAAAGAGTTTTGGGTACTAATTATGATTCTTCTTATCATTAAGATTCTGATAGACTAAGACTTGTCATGTTGTTGGTTTGGTGATTTTGAGGATGAAACATATTATTACATGTGTTTTGTTGCATCCTAGAGTTGGTCTTATGCCACATCATTTTCTGAAATTGATCTAATAATACAACCTTTTTAAGGAAAGTACTTACAAGATCTGAATCAAACCTGAACCAGATCCTGACTAAGTACTTAATCTCAAGAAATGGCTAAGGGAAACAAAGTCTCTACTCTTGAAGAGTCTCATCTCTCTACTATGTCATGGTCTGGGAAGTTGCCTTCAATATTTCTATAGACGGTTTCTTGATTTAGTACCCTAGGCCTATAGACAGTGTCTTGATTAGAGTTATAGACATGTCTTAAAGTGTCATAAGGGATATATCGAGAGTTGATCATGTCCATTAAATAGCTTCTTTGTCCATCACCCATCACAGCTCCCATCTCTGTCCAAAAGTCATTAAATTTTCATCAAGCAAAAATGGAAACGGTAAACATAAACTGCAAGAAAAAATCAATGTTCCGACCACATTCGATTGGTCAGTATTTTCAAAAATATTCCGATCCTGATCCGACCAACATGAAATTATGGTCGTAATAAGTATTGTCGGAATTTGGTCACGTAGGAAATCTCCCCTATATGGTCGGAAATACTAGTAGTAAAAATTTGGCCGGAAATAAGAATGCTAGAAATTTGGTCAGATTTTTCAACCAAATTCCTACCAAATTTTTTTCCGACCATCTCTATCCGACCACATATTTTGGTTGGAAAGTTGTAGAAAACTAGCTATACCGACTATATTCCGACAATTATTGTGGTCGGAAAAGAGTCTTTTTCTTGTAGTGGTAGATATTCGGATAAAAACCAACATACCATGGCGTGATGATGAAGACTCTAGCTTCTTACTTCGATACATCTACAAGCCAAAAACATTAAGAAAGAAGAACAAAACTGAGATAAGCTTAGAGAAACCATACAATGAGAGATTATACTGTGATCAAACCTGTAAATGACTCTTGACATGTGCAATACTCAATCCTTTCAGATTCATCATCTGAAGAACCAATTTAGGTGTAGCTCCTTCAAAAACCAAACAACAACAACAACAATCATTACAAATCACAAATAGAGAACATGAGAGAAAGAGAGAATAGTACTGTGTGGACCGCCTAGTCGATGAACAGCACGAACAAAGGAAAGATGAAGATCAGGAGTCCAACGAAGTCGAGGCAAGTTAGATCGAACATACTGTCTAACGTTGTTACTACTCGTGACTTGGTCTTCGTCTTCCACTGATGACTCTTCTTCATTGTTCTTCTCTTCTTTGTTTAAGTCAAGCCACGTGGAGCATTTTTCCGGGGAAGATGTCTCAGCCATGTCTCTCTAGCTAGCTCTAAAAAACCCTTGAGAAAAGATAATCTCAAGTTATATGTATAGTTCCGTGATCATATATACTTTATAAACATTATTTTACAGTCTTCTTGGAAAAATAATAAATTCGCTTAAAAACCCAAATACGCAGATTTATTCTCCAAATTTTGTTGTTTTAACTATCATAAATTCGCTTAAAAACCCAAATACGCAGATTTATTCTCCAAATTTTGTTGTTTTAACTATCCAAATTAGTTCAAAGTTAATGCAATTTTATATTCCCAACTTATCTTTTAGTTAAAATTTTTTACGAAGTATTCCGAAAAACGTAAATTTATTCATCTGTAAACAAGAAAAAATGAGGAATAAATTTGTGTTTTAGATACTTTACAATTTTTTAATTAAAAAAAATAAGTTAGAAAATAAATTTGCATTAACATTGACAGAAACAGAACTAATTTCGCCAAATTAACGAAATTTGGAAAATAAAACTGCATATAAATAATTTTGGGGATAAATTTATGTTTTTAAGTCATTTTGGGAATTTTTAATCATTTTTTTTGTTTATTTAAACTATAATATATGTACCTAGAGATATATATTCTGATCTACGTCATGCATGTTTACGTGTAAGTGAATGTGTGTTTTTTAGGGAAAAGGATGTTGGAATCTTCCGTTTGGTGAAATCACACTAATTATTAGGTTTTGCTTCA
Organism: Physaria fendleri; assembly: GCA_036630335.1. Lineage (NCBI taxonomy): Eukaryota > Viridiplantae > Streptophyta > Magnoliopsida > Brassicales > Brassicaceae > Physaria > Physaria fendleri. The sequence goes on along the minus strand of CM071716.1, from coordinate 53,229,592 downwards.
TTTTTGTTAACATACCAGAAATATATTCGTTTGTTCTTTTTATGACAGAAATGGCTAAGGGAAACAAAGTCTCTACTCTTGAAGAGTCTCATCTCTCTACTATGTCATGGTCTTTTGATGATGTCGTGAACAAAGACAGTGAGAGTATTGTGTTGATATCATCTCTTGGTTTTTGCGCATATCCCGACATTGATTTCAATCGTTTGACTGATGATACTTCTTCATCTCGAACTCTTTTCTCATTGATCTTCTTCCTAATCTGCATAATATACCATAGATTAGTACCAAAACTATTCCTCTATAACTCTTAAAAAAGTAGTAGTAGTTACCTCAAGTAGAGGTAGAGTCTTGTTCTCTATGTTGTCTTTGTCATTTTTCCGTAAATGTCGCATGAGGAAGTTGCCTTCAATATTTCTAAAGACAGTTTCTTGATTTAGTACCCTAGGCTTATAGATAGTGTCTTGATTAGAGTTATAGACTTGTCTTAAAGTGTCATAAGGGATATATCGAGAGTTGATCATGTCCATTAAATAGTTTCTTTGTCCATCACCCATCAAAGCTCCCATCTCTGTCCAAAAGTCATTAAATTTTCAGCAAGCAAAATTGGAAACCCGTAAACATATACTACAAGAAAAAACCCAATTTTTCAAAAAACAAAATTGGTCGATGTTTTCAAAAATATTCCGATCCTGATCCGACCAAAATAAAATTATGGTCGTAGTAAGTATGGTTGGAATTTGGTCATGTAGGAAATCGCCCCTATATGGTCGGAAATACTAGTAGTAAAAATTTGGCCGGAAATAAGAATGATGGAAATTTGGTCAGAGTTTTCAACCAAATTCCTATCATTTTTTTCCGACTATCTCAATCTGACCACCTATTTTGGTTGGAAAGTTGTCGAAAACTAGCTATACCGACTATATTCCGACCATTATTGTGGTCGGAAAAGAGTCTTTTTCTTGTAGTGGTATATATTCGGATAAAAACCAACATACCATGGTGTGATGATGGCGACTCTAGCTTCTTACTTCGATACATCTAGAAATAAAAAACCAACATACCATGGTGTGATGATGGCGACTCTAGCTTCTTACTTCGATACATCTAGAAATAAGAAACATTGAGAAAGAAGAAAAAAACTGAGATAAACTTAAAGAAACCATACAATGAGACTATAGTGAGATCAAACCTGTAAATGACTCTTGACATGTGCAATACTCAATCCTTTCAGATTCATCATCTGAAGAACCAATTTAGGTGTAGCTCCTTCAAAAACCAAACAACAACAACAACAATCATTACAAATCACAAATAGAGAACATGAGAGAAAGAGAGAATAGTACTGTGTGGACCGCCTAGTCGATGAACAGCACGAACAAAAGAAAGATGAAGATCAGGTGTCCAACGAAGCCTAGGCAAGTTAGATCGAACATACTGTCTAACGTTGTTACTACTCGTGACTTGGTCTTCGTCTTCCACTGATGACTCTTCTTCATTGTTCTTCTCTTCTTTGTTTAAGTCAAGCCACGTGGAGCATTTTTCCGGGGAAGATGTCTCAGCCATGTCTCTCTAGCTAGCTCTAAAAAACCCTTGAGAAAAGATAATCTCAAGTTATATGTATAGTTCCGTGATCATATATATATACTTTATAAGCATTATTTTACAGTCTTCTTGGAAAAATGATAAATTCGCTTAAAAACCCAAAAACGCAGATTTATTCCCGAATTTATCTATGTCCAGTTTTATTCTGCAAATTTTGTTGTTTTAACTAACCAAATTAGTTCAAAGTTAATGCAATTTTATATTCCCAACTTATCTTTTAGTTAAAAATCTTTACCAAGTATTCCTAAAAACGTAAATTTATTCATCCGTAAACAAGAAAAAATGAGGATAAATTTGTGTTTTTAGATACTTTACAATTTTTTTAATTAAAAAATATAAGTTAGGAAATAAATTTGCATTAACGTTGACAGAAACAGAACTAATTTCGCTAAATTAACGAAATTTGGAAAATAAAACTGCATATAAATAATTTTGGGGATAAATTTATGTTTTAAAGTCATTTTGGGAATTTTTTTATCATGTTTTTTGTTTATTTAAACTATAATATATGTACCTAGAGATATATATTCTTTTTTTGTTTATTTAAACTATAATATATGTACCTAGAGATATATATTCTGATCTACGTCATGCATGTTTACGTGTAAGTGAATGTGTGTTTTTTAGGGAAAAGGATGTTGGAATCTTCCGTTTGGTGAAATCACATTAATTATTAGGTTTTGCTTCATTTTTGTTAACATACCAGAAATATATTCGTTTGTTCTTTTTATGACGTGTCATTAGAATTGTAGTTTTGTGTCAAATCCGACAAAACTACTCTTGTTTTTGTAACCATTTTCTCTTTTAATAATCTCTAATTAAGTTGACCTTTGCCGGAGACTACGCTTTACCCATTTTGTCATATTAGTCCACTTTTTCAAAATGTTAAATTTAACCGAGAAGAGAGTTTTGTCAAATGGTTAAAAGATGTGATTTCCAAAGATTCTTGGGTTAAGATAATGTACAAAAAAAAACATAAGTTGTCGTTATCTTTTTGGTTTTATTATTAGTGGCCATTTTCAATGGCCATTGGGTTACACACCCCTTGTATTATTTGAGTTCTCTTTGAGATGTCGTCCTTATAATGAATTTAAAAGAAAGATAATTATCTTTGAGATGTCCTATTTATAAGTACGTATAAANCTTTTAACTCGTGGCCTAATGGCCAAAGACCACATCAACCATGTGGGGACCAGTGATCGATCCTCCGATCCTGGATTCTAGTGTCCATGGAATCTACCAATTAGGTTATCAACTCCGGCCTGGATTCTAGTGTCCATGGAATCTACCAATTAGGTTATCAACTCCGGATATCTTGAGAATACTTATCCAGCTGCGAGTACTTGTTCTAATTACTTGAATATACAACAAATATATTTTATGAATAACGAGTATCTTTTCGCGAATAACGAATATTTTTTAAGAAAAGCAAATATATTTTACAAATATGAATAATTTTTGTATGGTAAAAAGTTCTTTTTACGAATAACAAGTATTTTAATACAAGTAATAGAATATGAGTAACGAAGAATGGATACGAAGTGGGTAACAGAACAAGTAATGAAATTTTTTATTCGATTTGTATTTATTACTTTGATTAAACGGAATATAATGCTTGTTTTTACGAAGCGAATGCGAATTCGATAACAAGTACCCGTCAAAACAAATACTTGTCAAAAAATCCTGAATTTTGAGAATACTTTTTTTTCTTTTAACTCGTGGCCTAATGGCCAAAGACCACATCAACCATGTGGGGACCAGTGATCGATCCTCCGACCCTGGATTCTAGTGTCCATGGAATCTACCAATTAGGTTATCAACTCCGGATATCTTGAGAATACTTATCCAGCTGCGAGTACTTGTTCTAATTACTTGAATATACAACAAATATATTTTATGAATAACGAGTATCTTTTCGCGAATAACGAAGATTTTTTAAGAAAAGCAAATATATTTTACAAATATGAATAATTTTTGTATGGTAAAAAGTTCTTTGTACGAATAACAAGTATTTTAATACAAGTAATAGAATATGAGTAACGAAGAATGGATACGAAGTGGGTAACAGAACAAGTAATGAAATTTTTTTTTCGATTTGTATTTATTACTTTGATTAAACGGAATATAATGCTTGTTTTTACGAAGCGAATGCGAATTTCGATTTGTATTTATTACTTTGATTAAACGGAATATAATGCTTGTTTTTACGAAGCGAATGCGAATCAAGCAAGTATCTAGTACTTATGTGCGTGGTTAGTTTTAAGTGAAAATTAGTAAGGACCTCAAAACCCTAATTAACCAAATTAATTATAAACCGTCCCGATGCAAATTTTCCAACACTCTATGTCTATGCACACACATACCTATACAAACATTTTTGGAACATACTATATGAAAAACCCGATAGTATCAAATTTCAACGCTCTTAGTCAGATACTAGTGTACAAAGTCTTTTTTACCATGATCGCCTCGATCTTCAAGAAGAGAGGCTAATTATTCGAAGTAATTAATTAAGAGTGAAGAGAACATTGATTCATGTGGGCACTAAGAAAGATGATGAACTTTTGTTTTGTCCCAATTTATTGATGTACCGACACTTTATTCATAAAACTTTTGTTTTGTCCCAATTTATTGATGTACCGACACTTTATTCATAACTCCTCTATTTCCCATGCTTTCTTTAAGTATATGGAATGTATTTCAAATTGTTTTTGTAATTCTTGTATATTCTTTAATCTACATGTATTTATTGTTTTGGTTAAGAGAATTTTTGTTGAGTTCTCTCCAAGAAAATTCCTTTTTCCTATTCAACATCTTTCTTTACAAAATGAATTAATGATTTATTTTTTTAATAAGCAGGAGTTTCAGACCATTGCGGATTGTACATCCTCCCAAGACAGAGACAAGATCATGTTGCTTTCTTCCTTTTATGAAGAATAACGCCCTTCCCAAACTCTCGAACCCATGACCTCATGTTTACCTCAACACCCAATTAATCAAGTGTCCTATATTTATTTCAGTATTCCACTATATTTGATTATGGAATTTTTAACACCCAATTAATCAAGTGTCCTATATTTATTTCAGTATTCCACTATATTTGATTATGGAATTTTTCCCACATATTTTAAAATATTGATTATTCTTTATTTTAATTAATTTTTATTTGGCAAATTACTAAACAATCTTTTTCCAATAATTAGTGAAAATTTAGGCTTAAAATAAATTCTTCATCTTTGTCACTTTCAAAGTTAAAATATATAATAACTAATAAAGTTCTATAACATGAATATGATTAGCATAATTTTATTTAAAATAGATAAATATTAAAAAAAATAAAGTTCTATAACATGAATATGATTAGCATAATTTTATTTAAAATAGATAAATATTAAAAAAAAAAATGGCGGTTACTTTTTCTTCTCTCTCTCCGCTTCTATGGCGGTTTCTTCATGATCTTCGCTTATTGATCTTATTATGGAATCAAAAGCCTAATTTCGCACTGCTTCTGTTGATTTGTAAAGGAGAAGTTGCCTTNTTTTGTCAGTTTTTCACAATTTCACAACTGCTTGACGGTTTTCGTTTACAGTTGAGACAGTTACTCTTCATAACCGCCAATCCCTCTCATATAAATCAACCGACCCTGAGTCATTTCCTGTTTTCTGAAATTTGGTTTCAAAATCTATCATCAAACTACTCTGTCCCTATGTCCGATCCATTCAAGGATAAGATGAAGGAATTAACTACTCACTACTCTGTCCCTATGTCCGATCCATTCAAGGATAAGATGAAGGAATTAACACTCGGTAAAGGCAAGGCACCTGTATCAATTTCGAGTTCTTTGGTGGCGTCTGTTGAGGA